>LPNX010683418.1:172412-213566 GCA_001517045.1 Pseudotsuga menziesii | reverse complement strand
CAGAGACCTGTGTGGTTGCACCAGATTACTCTGATTACATAAATTCCTCCGATTCTAAAAACAAGCCCGTTGACTGTGCTTTTAAAGCCTTCCTTACAAAAAGTTATTTCTAAGGTCTATCATTAGTATTGCAATAATATGTTGGAGTAGAAGGACTTATGGATTGTGCTGTTTGTCAAGATAACTATGAGAAGTTTTGGTGTGCTGTCAACACTCTTCCTTGTGGGAGCCAAGGCTGGAAAAGAAAAGGATGTAGAGAAATTGTTCATTGCTGGTAATTTCTTTGATGTCTTTTTCTGGTAATGCTTATCTTTTAATATATGAACCACAGCATAGTATCTTTGTTGGATTTTTGTGATATGTTGGGCATCTTTATCAGTTTATGTCTATGATTTAGTTGTTGCTTTTACTCTGAATGTATTCCCTGCATGATCTTGAAGCTTACAACCAAAAACACATAAACAAAAAACCCTAAAACCTAGTTTGAATTGAGTTTTTTCTCTTGAGATTGTGTTGGCTTGTTGCCCTAGCCTTAGTAACAATTTCTGACACAAACAGAAGGCAAAAGGAATCTTGGAAATTATCCACTCTGATGTATGTGGTCCGATGTCATCTAGTTCATTGAGGGGGTATGCATATTTTGTTCTTTCATTGATGATTTTTATACGAAGACATGGATATATTTCTTGAAAATAAAGGATGAAGTATTTAGTAAGATCAAGGAATTCAAATCCTTGATTGAGAACCACACAGAGAAGAAAATAAAGACCTTTCGATCAGACAATGGCATAGAATTCACATGAGATGAATTCAAGGAATTATGAGGAGAGTTAGGAATTAAGATGGAGTTTACCACTCCATATAATCCACAACAGAATGGAGTTGCAGAAACGAATAATAGAATGATTATGGAAGAATAAAAGGAAATGCTTCATGATTAGGATCTTCCTATGCATCTATGGGCAGAAGTTGGTAGGACAACTGTGTATGTAGAGAATCATACTCTGCATAAAGTACTTGAGAACAAGTCACCAGAAGAAGTATTCTTTGGAAAGAAACCATAAGTCAGCTATATCTTAATATTTCGCTTCTCGGTGTACATACACATTCTGAAAGAAAAGAGGACGAAGTTAGATCATTCAAGAAAGAAAGGTATATTTGGGGGATATATTGAAAGCTATAAGTCTTATAGAATATATTTCCTAGGATTCAAGAATATCGACATCAGCAGAGACATGACATTTGATGAAGACTCATATTACAACAAATCCAGAAAGAGACATGTTGAAGACCTTGAAGAAACAAAAGTAACCAGGATCTGAGATACAACAATGAATAAAAAAACTCCAGAAGAAGATTGAGAAATGGAAGAATCCCAGGAACCTATAGATCCACCCCATGAGAAGAATTATTACAAGAGAAAACCAGCATGGGTACATGAGTCTATCCAAGGTGTGGAGAGATATGGTGCTCCAAAAGAAATGCACAGAGAAAGGAAGAGAACTAGGTCCTACTCCATTTATGTAGCCCTACTGTGTGACATCATTGATAAAGAAGCTTCCAACTATGAAGAAGTGGTAGAAAAGAAAGAATGAAAGGATGTAATGATCAAGGAGTACCATTCAATCATGAAGAATGATGTTTGGGATGTGGTCCCAAGACCAGAAGGGAAGTATGTTGTGACTTCCAAGTGGACCTAGAAGATCAAGCATGCTGCAGATGGCATCATAGATAAATATAAAGTGATATTTGTGGCATGTGGCTTCTCTGAAAAGGAAGCAATAGATCATGAGGAAATGTTTACACCTGTATCCATATACGCTTCCATCATATCAGTACTTTCTCTGGTCACAGTGATGAAATGTAGCTTTACACCAGATGGATGTCAAGACTGTGTTCTTGAATGGTGTAGTGGAAGAGGAAGTGTATCTGGAACAGCCACTCATATTTGAGACACATGATAGGGAGACTCATGTGTGCAAATTGAAGAAGGCCTTGTACAGTTTGAAACAGGAACCCAGGACGTGGTACGACATGATTGAAAGCTTCCTGAATAGTTTGGGATTTAACAAGAGTATACAGGATTCCAACCTTTACTACAAGTTTAAGAAAGGAAACCGAGCGATACTCCTACTCTATGTAGATGACTTGTTTGTGACCGGTGAGGATGGGTTGATTGCTGACACAAAGAGGAATATTGATGCCAAGCTTGAGATGAAGGAATTCGGTATGATGCACTACTTTCTAGGCATGGAGGTGTGGCAGAGTGCGGATGGAATCTCCCTTGGACAAGGGAAGTATGCATTGGATATGCTGAAGATATTTGAGATGATGGACTTCAAGGACATGGCCACACCTATGGTATCAAACCTAAAGCTATTAAGTGATGCTTCATCAGAGTCGTTTGATGCCACATTGTATCATTAGATGATTGGATCCTTGATGTACCTGATGAATACGAGACCAGGTATCTTCATTGCTATGAACACATTGAACCAGTTCCTAATGGATCTGAGACATGTTCACCTGATTGCTGCAAAGGATATTCTGAGGTACTTGAAGGGTACAGTTTATTATGGGCTCAAGTATGAAGCAAATTGGAAGATTAACCTGGAGGGTTATGTGGATTTGGATCGGGTAGGTAGTTCCATTGATAGGAAGAAAACTTCGAGGTGCTTCTTCAGTATGGGATCAAGTGTGCTTTCTTGGTTTAAAAGGAAGAAATCGCGCGTGGAACTAAGTAGAGCCAAAGAAGAGTATGTCATAGCTTGTTCAGCTAGTTCTAAAGCAGTGTGGTTGAGGAAGCTAATGCATGATTTGTTTGATCTTTAGTTTGATTCTACTTTTATATATTGTGACAACCATAGTTGTGTGAAGTTGTTGGAGAACCTATTGTTCCATGACAAGTCAAAGCATATCAAGATCAAGTATCACTATATCAAGGATATGGTGCAGAGAGGAGAAGTGAAGCTCCATTATGTTGTAATGGAAGAGAAGATAGATGATGTATTAACCAAGATGTTAGCGAGAGTGAATTTCGAGTACTTAAAAGAGAGTCTTAGTGTTCTTTAGATAGAGGTTCCCTCCAAGGGGAAGTAATGAGTCTGGAACACATAGATACACATGAGCCTTTCCGACATGGTGGCAGGCGGGCCCTCCCATGTTCATGATGTAAGTGGAGATCCTTTCTTGGATGGTAGTACACATGTCCTACGATGTTGGTGGATGTAAGTGATGGATCCTTTTACGGATGGTAGTATGTGTGTCCTACCATGTCGGTGGACGTATGTACTGGAGCCTTTCTTGGATGGTAGTAGGTATGTCCTACCATGCCGATGGATGTAAGTGTTGGATCCTTTCACAAATGGTAGTAGGTTTTTCCTACCATGCCGATGGATGTAACTGCTGGAAGCCTTTTCCCACATGGTAGTAGGTTTTTACTACCATGCTAGTGAATGCGAGTGTTTTGTTATGTGTATCTGGGATGTGATCCATCTGATGATGAGATGATCTGAAGATGATGAGTTAATAGTAGGGTACACAGGTATTGCAAGGCATGTAATCAGTCTTGGGATTCACCTTCAAGTATTGCAGTTGGATATAATCAGTCCTGGGAGATCTTGGAGGTTTTACAAGAGGCCTGTAATAAGTCTTGGGTTGTACCTACTTAATGGATTTATTGTAGATATGATGAATACCTACATGGAGGCCAAGCCTACATCTAGTATGAAAAAGGGTTGGCTTTGTAGAACTTCCTATGATGAGTATATTTGAGAGCTAGCACCATTTTCTAGAGATAGTAGCATCGATGATGATGATGATCCGGTGACAAAGACTTGTGCTGATGAACTGTCTCAAGATAATACCTTCCTAGTTAAGAGGGAGTGTTGATGTATTTGTAACTTTAAAATGTATTCACTTTCTTATTTATTATGGTATTTTATTGTACTGAGACAGAGATGTTTGTTCCTTCGATATGGAGAGTCATTAATATAATAAAGTCATGTAACTTCATTGAGGTTAACCCTTGATTGTAAGTCAGGACATTAGATCCCATAGTTGAGTGATATTAGGGTTATTAGAATCTCCTATAGAATTCATCCCTGTAGAGTAATTTTCAAGTGGAAATTAAGTATTAATAGAGAGTGAGACTCTCTATTTAAAACACAAACTCACTCAAGAATAGCACATCGGTGAGAGAGGAGTAGCTCGCAAAAGCTAGAGAGAGAGATCAGTTGTCAAAGATCATCTTTATACTTTCAGGTTTTACTTTTTCTATTGGTGCTCATTCTATCTCTGAGGAAGTTGCAGGGTTTTCTCCTATATGGTTTTCCCGAGGAAAAATATTTTTGTCTCTTGTCTCTTGTGATTATTATTGTGCATTTTATTCTCTCAGATAAGATCCTAGATCATATTCATTAAATGATAAAATTCTAAAAACCTCTTCCAAAATGAGGGCATTTGAAATCTTGTATGGAAGGAAGTGTACTACCCTTGTTAGTTCGAACATCCTCATGGATCATTTGATGGTAGGACCAGAAATGTTGCAATACTTGGAACAAACCATTCGGGAGGTACAGAAGAATTTGAAGGTGCCATAGGATCCACAAAAGAGTTATGCTGACTTGAAAAGACATAATAAATAGTTTTTGGTCGAATATCATGTTTACCTCTGAGTCAAGCCAAAAAAGAGCTCCTTGAAACAAAGAAGCTACACCAAATTAACACCACAATTCTGTGACAATTTCAAGTCTTGAAAAGGATAGGAATCGTGGAATACAAGATTTATCTTCCAGTTACACTTAAGAATTTTAATGTTTTTTATATTTCATTACTAAATAAATGTGTATATTATTCCACTCACCTCTTTGATTGGAATGTCATACAGGTGGAACCAGAAGGTGAATTCTAGGTGGAACCTGTACACATTTTGGATAGGAAAGAAACTATGCTTTGGAACCGAGTCATCACTTGCATCAAGGTGGAATGGAAGTACTTTATCCTGAAGGAGGTGACCTAGGAATTAGAAGATGTCCTAAGAAAGAAGTACCCAGGTCTATCCCCAGGAACTATGGAAGAGGAATGAGAACAGTGTGGACAGTGTTACAATAAGGCGGAATGGATGTAATATCCCTTAATTGATAAACCTTATTTCTAATTTATTTTTTTGAATGTGATTAGTGGACCCGGAATATGCCAATAGGTCCTTGGAGGAAAAATGTAACTAAAACATTATGCTTGTAATAAAAATTTGAATGATAGGGACAGCCATGTTGAATGAGAAATTATGCATGCGAGAGTAGGGGACATGAAAATTCAATATCATGGAGGTTACACTAGGCATGGAAATTCCTGTATGGAGCTAGATCTACCTTGGGGAATCAAGGATGTAATGGCAATAGAAAATCCTAGAGGAATTAGTCGTTAAATATAAAATACCTAGGAAAATCAAAAGGTATAAATAAGGAAGCAGATGCTAAGAGTCGGGACATCACTAAGTATGGTGGAACAAGGAATACTTGTTGGGTGAGCACTTTGCATTAGGAAAGTGATTTCTCACTAAAGAAATAGACTAAGATTAGGAGTTATTGAGGACTGAGTGATATGTGCCTAATCTACGATTGGGTGGAACATGGTTGTTCCCTTTTCATTGCATCTCTTTTACAAACCGGTCTCATTACTGAGGTTTTTTTCCATCCATTCTATTGAACTCAGGGTATGTTGTTCTATGTATATTTGTGTTTAAATGTCAAGGAAATGATAATTAGTGGTTTCAATTTAATTGATGGAAATGATGCTTACAAATTATTATTCACACACTTTGTTTTAGATGTTCGTGCCTTGTATTAAGAAAAAAGGGAAAATCAAATGGTGTAACAATTTCTGTAAAGAGTCACCAACATATTGCATGTTTTCCTCTGATTAATGATCTTAGGGTGTGCTTGTTGAGGTATAAATGTATGCTTCATTGTTGCTGAAATGATGGAAATTCCCTTAGTTTTGTTGATCAAAAGTATGGTTGGTGATTGGTATGGGCTCATATGATTAGGATTTCATTTTTTCTGTAGATTAGTAATGGTATGGAATGCACCTACTATGTTTTCCATTGGAATTCACGGGTTGACCAGTTCTTGGAAAAGGATAATCCTGCTCTATATGAATGACTGTGACCTTTTTTTGATGATTTTTGGTTTCCTGATGGTGTCATAACATTCTATAAAGAGTTACTTGCATACTCCATGTTTCCCCTGATTTAAACACCCATGATATTTGTTCCCTGTGGGGAGGCTTGAGCTTTTTTATGGGTTGAACAATCCTTGGATTAACAAAGTTCATGGATAATACTTATAGTTTTGGGATGATATTTGTGGCACTTTCATCTATAATTTTTCTCTGTAAAATTTTAGGCCAGTGAAGGGATGATTAAGGAAAGGAGGGTCGATATGGATGAAGGGGAATGCCAAAGGTTGTAGACAATTTCTCCAAGGAAAAATTCTCGGACTTACATTTTTTTTTTGTAATGGCGAAAGGGTTAAATTGCAGGAAGATTCTATTGTTGGATGGATTAAGGGAATTAGATCAACGTTGAAAATGGATTTCGCAACCTTAACATGCACAAATAAAATAATTTTTCATATTTGTGAAATCTTGTACACCTCGCATGTTTCGACGATGATATTTGATGATGTTGGGGATCAATGGTGGGATTGGATTCCACAATGTCAACAAGAGCAGGTAAATAAATTTTCCATATATGTGGAATCTAGTAGGCCAAATGAAGATGAATGGTGAAGATCAAAAAAGGATTTAAATCAACCATTGAGGTTCATTTTGCAATGTCAACAAGCGCGGATAAATGAACCTTTTAGATTTGTGAAATCTGTAAGGTCCATAGAGGATGAGAATTGGAGATATGAGATACAAGATAGATAGTTGAGATTGATGCCACAATAATCAATGGTGTAGAAGAGGTCAAGTCGAAAATACGTAAATCAAAAAAGTGATGAGTTAGCATACCGCACTTCAGGATTTCTGCTAACTGAAGTTGGAAATCAGAAGACGAAAGGTGGAGGATGAAAAGAAAATAAGGAGAGCTTAAGAGTTCCCCCTACAGCAATATTCCTTTAATATATGGAAGGTGAAAGGTAGAATATAAAAAGAAAGTAAGGAGAGTTTAAGAGTTCTGCCTACCTGAATCCACCTCTAGAATACGGAAGGCAGAAGGTGGAAGATGGAAAGAAAAATAAGGCAAACTTAGAAGTTTCCTCCTACTACAATCCACCTTCAGATTATGGAAGGCAGAAGGTGGAAGGTGAAAGGAACATAAGAATAATTTAGGAGATTCCTCCTACCATGATCGGCATGGTGAAATGCAAAAGGAGGAAGGCAAAAAAGGGTAAGGAAAGGTGTAAATGTGTTAAGTTTCTACAACCTGCAATCTGCATTGCAGAATGTGGAATGCGAAAAGCGAAAAGGAAGAAGAAGAAAAATCGAAGTGGAACTTCGAAAAAGTTGGAGGCCAGAAATCCACAATCCACATCTAATCTAGATCGACAAACGAGGTTGAATCCGCGAGGGATCAACGATGCGAAATGAGTTTGTGGAAAGGAAAGTGCAGAAAGGTGTAATCCTTACAAAAAGGATTGTTGTTTTCATTTTAAGCTTAAGGATGAATGTTCTTATAAATTTTTAGCCCCTAATTCATATGATTTTTTTATGCATTTTATCAGGTTATGTGGGTGTGTGCTAGCATCCAAGCAAGTTCAAAATCCCGAAAGAATAATTACAAGTATCTAGTTAGAGTTCTCCAATATCTTCTATATTTCTCTTATATTCTCTATAATTATGGAATTCCATCTAAATTTTATGAATATTTATGAACCATTTGTATCATTTCTCATATTATTTCAATAAATAAGTTTGCATCTTTAGTTATTCCAAGACCCTTTCTAGATTTGCATAAAAATTGACTAGTATTTAATAAACTCTCAATAAATAAATTTCTATATAATGAATTCGATTGCTTGCTATTCATGGATCTATTTAATATCCTAATGAACATCATACAAGTCTTATATATCCAACTCAATAGCCTTTGAGTTCATTTGGAATATCCTGAATCTATACTATTTGAGTTGTCCCAAAGTATTCCTAGCTAGAGTTCTCCTCCTAAATTGTGCCAAGCCATTCCTAAACATTTGGATTCGAACCATGCCAATATCAGGTTCTGGTTTTCATATTATGGGGTTCCCATGATCATTGGAGTATATTTTAGCATCATTGGTGCTCGAAACATAAATGGTCCCAATGCTTTGTGGAAAGGAAAAATTATATTGTGCAACCTCCTTGTCAAATTATGAATTAATACTGATATAATGAACCTCTGATATAATTTTTAGATCTATATTAACCATTTTAGATATATACTCTGATCTAAAATGTATTTGAGAGGAATCCAACAGTGTTTTTGAGTAAAACTAGTTAATCTCTGAGTATTTTTCCGTCCTACTTCTAAGTCCTCCTAATTGATTCCTTGTGATATAGTTCATATATCCATAGACCAGATTTGGGAATATTAGAAGTAGTATTATATCACTTTCCTCTACTCCCATGGAAATTAATATCTCAAGAAGAAGAACACATATCCAAGTTTGCAAACATGTCTTGGCTTCACAATTAACCCACTATGCCCGCTTTCCTTCCTCCCCCGCCAATGAAAGAAGAAATTATAGCCATAGATATTGAAGCATGATACCATGAGTATCAAACTCTAAAATGGGAGATTCATGAAAGTTATTCTTTCAAAAAATGTATTTTCAAGTATGGATTTAGGCACAAGAAGGAAAATGATGACTCATACAAGAGAAAATAATAATATAAAGGAATATAAGACAAAGCCTCACCAAAACCATTCATATATGGGATTTTTATGATATCATTTGGTTTTTCTTCAAGTAGAGAATCTCAAATGTGTGGTCCAAATAAAACCACAAATGAATAAGCCTCAAGTTTCCTAGGAGAGGGTGGCCATGAAGCAAAAGTACCGGGAGATAAATGTGATAGCATGCACATAGATTCACTACAATCAAAGGAAGACGTGAAGAAAAGTGAATCACGAGTTGTCGATGTGAGTCTTACTATGGAATCCAATGAGAAAGAGCATTCTTTCACTAATATACTCCCAATAGAAGATGACGAATAACCTTGGACAACTGAAGACCCAGTATCTCATCATCAGGTTGTTGATCTGGTGTGAGTAGTGTTCACTTCTAGCTTCTTTATGGGTGATATCCAAATCACTACAAAGGGGATTTATTTTGGTGAAGGTGACTAGAGATATTTTGGATCAGATCCAAAATAAGAACATAAATCATATTTTTGTAAATCAGGTCCACAATAAGAACATAAATCAGACCACTTATGCTTCATAATGAAGCAGAAGATAATCTCAGACCAGTTGAGTGTGAACCAAAGGGTTTGGTGGAAGAGAAGGAATGAAACTCTCAAATATTTGTAGGAAGATATCAAGGGGATGCATAATCAATGGGACTTCTTAAGTTCATACCAAGGCCTCCCTAATGGACGAATTTTTTATTGTTTAATCGGTTGCAAATGAAGAGTTGGTGTAGGAATGATGGAATTTGTCTTTAATTTCAATCGTATTTATGTTTTTTTTAACAATATTTATGTTGTCAATTCATCATAGTATACTCTATAATGGTAAATAAGAGAGTTTTTAAAAATAGTTGTAGGGATGTTTATTAAACCAAGTAGGTTGTAGAACATAACTGTATTTTTATTATTTGCATGAGCCTCTTTGCTAAAACATTTACTACCATGGGGGTGATTTGTAATTTTTTTATATAATATAAATATATTTCTTGTTCCTATGGAAAAAAATAAAAAAAAATACAAGTTATGTCCTTTTACAACTTGGATCCTGTTATTTATAATTATATGGATCCTCATTATTCTTGTTTGTATATTGCATTAATTGAAATCTCTATTTAATCCTATTATGGGGTTCCAACATAGTGGATTCCTTATTGTAATTACCTCAAATTGTATTCTATAATTACTCACTATGTTATTTCAACTTTCTAGTTCTAGATACTAAATTGAAACGATTGCTAATTAGTTGAATACTGGTTATAAATCTATTTATTTCCACAATAGTAAGTTGGAGACTGCTAATTACTTATTTTTGAATTGTACTCATTTTAAAAAGAAGAATATTCTATATTACCCAGAGATCAAAATATCAAATATTTATCCTATAACATTATATGATTGCAAAATGTGCTTTCAAGATTTGGCAACAAACAATACTAGTAAACCGTGTAAAGAAATTTTTGAACACGAATTAAAACATTTCCATAAAATTGAATTATAAAATTGAGACACAACAATATTAGAACCAAGAAAACCGTTACTACATATTAAATAGATTAATTTTCTCAATGAAATGCCAGAAATGGTGCAAAATACTTGCAACTGTATATTTATTAATCATTATTTAGAAGAGATATATTACAATGCAATACAATGGCATGAATAGCCATGCAATTCGAATCCAAGAGACATCATTCAAATTGAGTGCATAAGAGTGGTTTACTTGTAAGTTAAATTCCACTAGACACATCATAGTAACCACTTAGCTCCAACATAATTGAATCTAACTGAATCGGAGGTAGTTTAGACTAACTCTAACTAAATAGAACTCAATTGCATTTAAACAAAAAATAAGAACAAATCACAGGAAAGGCGCCTTTACCACTTCAGTTAACTGAAAAGTAGGTGAAGCATCTCCTAGTTTACTGAGTGGGGTTCATAAATCATGCAGTTCAACCCATATTTTCTCCTATATTGAAGGAGGAGGCTTAGTCAGGCTCCCTGATTGAAGGAGGAGATCCAATTTGATGATGTAGTCACATGTTTGAGTCAAAACTCGAGATAAGTGGTAAATTAGGCCAAACTAAGACAAATAATGATGTATGGTTGGAAAGTGATTTCAACATGAATTACTATTGATTCATAGCAAGAATATATGGTATTTTCTAATTCTACCTACAAGGCTCCTACAAAATATAAATTGTAATGCATATAACCATGCATTGAGTCAATTTTGGATCCATGGGAATGCCAAATTAATTTATACATTAAGATACTAAGTCGATTGCTAGAGATATTGTTTTATATTATTGTATAGACTAATTATTTTCACTATACATTAGTGTTGTATTCTTCTACAATAAAATTCATACACCAATTCTCGGGGTGTGGGATGATTCTTTAAATTTCCTCAGAAATTTTATATCGTATAATTAAGCTGCAATTTACTGTGAAAATGATTAATAAAAAACAACAATATTTTGGAACATTAACAATTATCTATTGTGATATTATTAACAAATCTTATTTCCATAAAAAAAAAACATTTTTCTTAATAAGGAAGATTCAGATTAATGTACTTTGTAGTTATTCTTTAGATGCAACTATAGTTTTATTGCAGGTCAGATCACCATCTATTATTTTGTATAGATTGTAAATAGGTGTCATTTCTTACTCTACTTACACAAGAAAAATGATTCTTTCAAATACATTATTACTACAAACTTTTTATGTTTAAATACATACTTAAAAGGAACTCATGTGTATTTAAAAAATATATAACATACAAACTATACATGCTCTCTTCCCTTTGTATATATTCTAAACAATGATTAAATATATTAATAACAAACTTGTAAGTCTCACAGCTTCACTTTACTTTTACAATCACTTGGAAACGCTTTTGTATTTTATTTATTTTTACTCAAGCACTTTTTGGTCCCTTTGGAATGTGATGTCTACCCTCTCTCTTCGACCACCTAGTTGTCTAAGTGGTTGCACTCCCAGATGCCCTATCAGCCTAAATATTTGTTGTAAACTTGGTTATCCCATTGTCCTAACAACTGGAAGAATACCTGGTTGTCCCAATGGTTGAATTATTGATAAAACAATGAATTTTTGCATCATATGAATGTTGTCTTCCCCTCCTATTGGTACAAAATCTTGAGGAATAGGATTCCTTAATGAGTGTCCTTGTTATTGTATGGATTTTTGTCTTACAATTTTCCCTCGATGTGGAAAAAACAATTTGTGATATTTTGACATATCTTGCCACTCTTTTCCCATTGGGTAGTGGTGTTCCTTTAAGGCATCTAATTCTATGTGATCATATGTGGTATTTTCATATGAAATTGTCCCCACTTTATTTAATATATTTGTCATTTGAATCCAAATTTCAAACTCATATTTCAATTGTCAATTTCTTGATCTACACTTATCTACCCTTCTAGTACATCAAATTGGAAAAACTCATATATTTTATGGATTATATCACCTTTATATTCTGATACCATGTAGAAATAGAGCCTTGATGCAAACAAGAAGTACAAGAAGTAGATCTTTCTACATGATAATTCTCACATGCATGCATAAGGAAAATAGAGAGAAGATAGAGAGACTAAATCACATGAAGAAGAGATGAATATTGGAGTGTATACTTCCATTGATTAATGATGAATAATAGTCTACATAAATAGTACATTCCTCATAGGTATATTTGATTTCCATAGGAAACAACTCATCTAGCTCAAAAACAAGACTTACTAAATATGATAAACTACCATAGCTGGCTAAAGCACTTTTGTAATAATTCAAGGACCTCACGAATTATCTATAGCCTGAGTTAGTTTTCATGTATGATGGAAAAACATGCTAATACTTGAATTTGGAGAGAAAATCATGGAGGATGGGTTGGAAACAAAAGATAGCAATTTCCTAGTTGACTAGCTTTACCTTATCCACTAAAAAGATGGAATAAAGCAGTATAAAGACAGAAGTTGCAGGAAGGCATAGTTACTAATTCTAGAAGTAAATAAAGTGGAAACTATGTAACTAGAATCAATATAAAGGCATTCTTGGGGTATATATGGAAAGTGTTTTCCAAGTGGTGCAAATGGATGCTAACTATCTAGGATAATGGGTAGGAACTTTATTAGAAATGATTGAATATTTTATCCTAAGTATGAAGTCGTTTTATAATATCCCAAAACCCCCCTTTAAGTATGAATTTATGATGATAAGTCAGAAATATATATTCATATGGATTCATATAGGTCCCAACAACAACACTATGGTCACCCTTTACAATTATTCATGTCCAAAGAATTAAGGAAAGAGGTAAAACCACATGGGGAAAATCCTCCCTCAAGAAAGGAAAATGCACACAATTTGAAAAACATGTATTGACTATGTCTTTATCTTCACTTGAATGAGTTGAATGAACTGCTTCTTTTGAAATACTTGATGAAGAAGTTTGTATACTTCATGATGATGCACTAGAGTGTAGAATATGCAAGAAAGAAGAGGAGAGGTTCCTTGTATCTCATCATATGATGAAGTAGGGCCATTATATGAATGATTTTTTTTTGTTAACAAACAATTATATTAAAATACAATATGAAAAGGAAAAGATATATGTGCATACTCCTTCCCAAAGAGTACAAAAAATAAGACAATCAATTCCATGTATAGCTGCAAAATGGTATGTGGATCACATATATTTTTTCCAATATGATGTGGAAAATTCCCAAATATGATATTAGGCTGAATTTAATCTTATATATCATAAATATTATAATATATAAGAGCACATACCAAAGGTTCAATGTCTCCATGAGGATATAGAGATAGAGTAGGAAAATGATGAGCAACTGGGGAAAAATGATGGATGGACTTGAGATCTAAACCATAAGTTTTTAGAATAGATAAAAAAATGTATAAGATAATTCCAATGATGAATAATTTCATGTATAATAGACCAATGAAAAATAGACAATACTTGAAACCATTTTATATAAGTAACACCACATAAGAAACCAATGAGGAATCAACTAGTGAACTTTGGGTTTGTATAGTCTTAGGAGTATTCAAAGTCATGGCAGATGGTATGCATGGTGGTATGTATAGTGTAATGGAATGTATATAAGCCTTAAAATATTCTTCTAAATCAGAATTATAACCATTTTAATGGAGTTAGGAAGATCTACTTAAAGACAAGTTAGGATCTAGTGAAAAATAATAAGTATTGGGAGATGAATCTAGAAGAGTGATATGAGGATTATCAAAGAAAGAAACTGATATTTAAGATTATGATATATTATAAAACAAATATATATCAGATATGTGAGGAAATTATTTTACTATGGAACTCAAGGAATAGTTTATATCACCTCGGAACTGCACATTATGACATTGTTATGAGGATTCAACAGGCTTCTCTAGCTCATGTGGAACTTCGATGTTGTGCTTCTCAAGAATTTGAGACATGATATCCATACTATTATTGAAAAAATTATTCTCAAGATGAAATCCCTTTCTGCAATAATAACACTTGGATGTACTTCCTTTCTTCTTGACTTTCTTCATTGAACCTTCATTAGCAGGATTTGAACTTTCATCTTCATTATTTGACTTTGGCTTCTTCTCTTTCATAATTTTCTTATATTTTGACTTGGAATTATTACTTCCTTGAAATATTATAACATGATCCTTTCCCTTGGAATAACTAAGATCACCCATCTATATCAATTTATCTTGATCCTTTGTTAGTGAATCAAAGAATGTACCCAAACAAGGCATTTTCCAATTCGAAATAAAAAGCTTAGTAGCATGAAAAGTAGATGAAAAAACTAAGTATTCAAGACCCAATTTTGATAGAATATAAAGGATCAATTGATATTCCTTCTTGTCAATCCCACATTTCTTGAGAAATATAACAAGTGACTTGAATTTGACAAATAAACCTTCAATGGAATCGAAGCTTCTCAGACTCAATGAGAATAACTTGTTCTCCAACTATTGTGCTCTTATCTCATGTTGAACTCCAAGGAGAGATTCAAGTTTGGTACATACTTGTTTTGGAGTGGTCAAACAATATAGATGAAAGAGTATATTGGGAGAAATAGAGAGGAAAATAAATATATAGGATTCATCCAACCTATTATGCCACTTAGCTTTCTCAACAACAGAATTTGGCTCATTTTCTAAAGCCATAGAAACTCTATAGAGTCCCTTACTATGCAACAGAATGCCAATATTGGCCTTCCATTCATGATAGTTCAAAGTATTTAGGATCATATCTGAATTTCATACATATATGTGGAAGTGATCAATGAGATACTCTCTGCAACCCACACAAATAAAACTAGGAGAAAATATTGTAAGCTAATTAATACAAGCTCTTCTTTAGAGAGGAATAAGAGACCAGATGCACTCTGATAGAGAGAAGATATCTCTCCTCAACTCTATTGAAATTGAACAAACTTGCTCTCTGATACCATGTCAAAATTACAGCTCTAATACCATGTAGAAATAGATCCTTGATGCAAATAAGAAGCACGAGAAGTAGATCTTGCTACAAGATGATTCTCACAAGCATGCATAAGGAAAATAGAGAGAAGATAGAGAGAATAAATCACATGAAGAAGAGGTGAATATTGGAGTGTATCATCCCATTGATTAATGATGAATAATAGTGTACATAAATAGTACATCCCTCATACGTAATTTCGAGTTACATAGGAGAAAACTCATCTAGCTCAGAAAGCATACTTACTAAATATGATAAATCCCATAGGTGGCTAAAGCACTTTCCTAATGAATAAAGGACCTCATGAATTATCTAAAGCATGAGCGAATTTTCATGGATGATGGAAATGAATGATAATTTAGGAATATGGAGAGAAAATCATGGAGGATGGGTTGGCAACAAAATATAACAGTTTCCTAGTTGACTAGATTTACCTTATCCAGTGGAAATTTGGAATAAAGAAGTATAAATACAAAATACACAAGAAGGCGTAGTTACTAATTCAGGAAGTCAATAAAGTGGGGATGATCTAACCAGAATCGGGATAAAGGAACTCTTGGGGTATATATGGAAACTGTTGACCAAGTGGTGCAAGTGGATGCCAACTATCTAGCCTAGTGGGTAGGAAATTAATTAGGAATGATTAAATATTTTATCCTAAGTTTGAAGTGGGTTTATAAATATCCCAACAAGATTTTTTTTCTTCCTTTTGATATATTTCCCCATTTCCATCCCATGAATGAGGTATCCATAGCTTTATAATATCATAAAGCGGACTCTTGAATGTAGCTATATCTTTAATAAGTGCTTGTATGTTTCCTTTAGTTATCTTTACCACGATTTGCTTCATAATCATCTTTATGGCCATCTTGATTGATTAGATTCTATTGACAGTTTATAAATCTTCTTATTTCTCTTTGATTTTATTGTTTAAGTATTCAATTGTCTTCTCTACCTCCTTAGGAATCTCTCCCATCTATTTTTCTACTCTTATTAATTCCTCTTGTGCTTCTCTAGCCCTATCTAACTCATCACAAACCACATTACAATGAGCCCACTTTTCCATGAATCATTATGCTATTTTATCCCACAAACATTTTTTTCCCTTTGTATCTTAGTGATTTTACTTTTAAGATCATTTACCTCAGTTTCTACGTCCTCAATTTCATATTGTTTTTTACTGACTTCACCTTCTAATTCCACAATTCAGCCATCCTTGTATCTCACCTTAGCTTCTAATTCTTTAACCCAACAATATTTTATATCTGATTGGTGAGTCGAGGTGTCATATTCCATTTCATCTATAACCTCATGAACTGCAACTCTCTTTTCAGTCTCTATTGTAGTATGTTTTATCTCTCTTGCATATCGACTTTCTTCTTGTATTTTGGGAGATGATGTCTGGAATTTGGGATCATGACCCAAGGAGGTATTCTGTAGATTCATAGAATATTTCTACATTTCCAATTCATTTATCTTATTTTTCTACTACTCTGAGAATCCCTTGAATTTCATTCTACTCTAGTAGAAATAATCCTTTTCTTCTTATTCTTTAGTTAGCTCAAGAGTTTGGATCGGCTAACTGCTAGGAATATTTACTTATTTCCTTAGATGTGCTATCACAATATAATTCCTGTGTAAGAATGTTTTGGAACTAGAGGTGTATGTTAGATCTACCCCTAAGGACACAATTTTGTTCTCTATCTCTTTAATGATGACCATATTAGCTTTGATTATTGCTCTCTCAACTTTAAACAACTTCTCAAAGTCATTTGACATTGACCTCAAATTCCACTTTATGGAAGTTGAATGCACTAGTTCTTTCACACCATATCACTTTATTTACTAAAGAAGTCTAATTTGTCTAGCTTCCCAAATTGTTTGAAATCCACTTCATATTCAATATCCCTCCAATCAACAAATCTTATTTTCATGGGAACTTTTGGATCTATTATTGAAATTATTAGGGTGTAATTGTTATGGTTTTACACTATCAAGAGCCTATTTTCTATAGGATCCACTTGATTTCTTATATCTTTAACAAAATATATTGCACCCTTCCTTATACTCGTGTATTTGATTTGAAGATTGAATTTAGATGGTCCTAGAGGTACACAAGGTGATGCATGTATATGATGAGGTATCAAAAACTCCATAGAGGTGTATTTTTTTAATTTGATAGGTGATACATATTTTGTCACTCATGGCCTCTTGATTAATTGATTTAGATCCTTGGGTGTTTCATCACTATCATCCTTTTCTATCAGTTTGTGCTTTGTCTCCCCTCCTTCTTTACTAGGATTCTTATTTTGTGGTCCCTACTCAATTCCATCACTTTACACATTAGTTTGGAGATATTCAGCTCATTGTTTTTGTCATATATGTGCACCTGCGATGTTTTTTTCTTGTGCATTGTTTTGGAATTCCACTACTGGTTCCCAACTTTCGAGATTGGCTATTCTCTCCCATTATAGCTTTGGGGCATAATTCTAAGGGAAGTTTTTGTTTGATACCCTTAATTGAGAAATGACTAGAGGAGGACCTCATATGATCCATTCTTTTTTTTTTTCTAAGTTGAGTTGCTTCAAGTATTTCTTTGTGTACTATAGGGAATTCAATATGGTCACTTGGGAGGGCCCCAAATCCTTAGGTAAGAAAAACTACTATGGTGCTTGAAGTGTTGAAAATGCATCTTATTAAAGATGAAACTCTTCCATGTATACTAAATTATAAATATCATGGGTTTGAGGAATGCAAGAAGCATGTGGGGATCATCTTGAAAACCCTAAACTCTTACTACAGTATGATCTTCATATAGAGACCAATCTCTCACCATCATGATAGGACTGATCTATAAATATTGTTGTTTTATTGAAACATTATTGGAGGTGGAGTTCCATTTATCAAGGTATAGGTAATACACATCACTTTGTTGGAAAATTATATGTATTTGGAATTTCTAAGCTTCCTCAAACCTAAGTATGTCCATTCATATATAGGGATCTAGTTTCCACTTTCATCTTTTATTTTTAAGCTCAAAATTTTTAATGGTCAAAATTGTGCTGTAAAACATGTAGAATAGCATATGCGGGTCTGCTTTATATAAGTTGCACATACGTGTTTTATTTGTGACTTTCTCTACTGCAACCCACGTATGAGCCTCATTGGTTGAAAGCACAGTAGGGTATGCTATGCGACTTAGAAAAAATTAAAAAATGATGAAAATCAAAAGAAATTTTTTGGGAAATAGGGCAGACCCGGGTTTTACACCTTTTACTTCGCACCAACAAAAGACCCACAGTGTTGGCCCTTTCGGCAACAACCTGCACAGGTTGCAGTCTCACCCGAAACAGTTATGGGGTGCTGCAGAATCAGGTTTATGCAAGCAGAAGAGGGATATTACTATACCTTATGCCTTTAATAACTTATAATCAATTAACACATAGCTCCGACATTCATGTATATAACTTCGTAGATAAATAAACAAATGGTGACTTGCTTAACCCTTTACTGGGAATTCACAGCGAAGCTATTTGTTAGTAGTGATCTTACTTATCAGATATATATATTTATCAATGCATAAAGAACATAACAAAAATAACACAAGAACCACAACACCAGATATAACGCGGTTCACCCCCAGTGTAGGGGCTACGTCCACAGAACTGCGTTTTATTCAATTCTTTACAAAATCACAGTTCTGATCTATGCAATCAACTGCAAATCCCTTCAAGTCCTTAAAGCCGTACACACAGCTATAGGCCTCTACGCACACAACTGCAGATCTTCTAATCACTTACAAAACGCTTTGCGCGCACAGCTGCAGAGGTCGTCCATGCACACAGCTGGGACCTAACCTCACTTATTTTCAAGAGTGCCTATTTATACAGTGCACTTTTACAAAACCATGGGCTTAAACCATGGGCACCCCAAACCCTAAACCCTGGACTTAAACCATGGGTTAATTAGAAAAAGAGGGCTTTGACTCAACCCCGACACCCCTAAGACTAATTTGAGCCGTAACTCTGCTTACAAACTCCTTCAAGCCCGCGGAGTTACCCACCTTAAGGACCGTTAGGGTGCGCGCCCCAACAGGCCCCTAAGACTCACCAGTGTCTCGTCCCAGGGTACCCATCTGCGTTTCTGGTGGTATAGCGCACTGCTTGCTGAAGCCCTCCATGTTGTTGTGGGCTGCTTGCTTCTTTCCTTCATAATATTTCTGCTGATTAAGGCCTGCTGGATCTATCAGCAACCCCATCCTTCGATCTGCTTGTCGAACATTTTGACCATCCACAACTTAGGGTCCCTAGAGTTGCATGTCAAGCTGCATAAGACAAACAGTCACCTTGGTTCTTCCAAACCAGAAGTATCCATGGTGGAGTTCTCCAGAGTCTTCTTGTGAGGCCTTGTGCCTTTCATCGCTCCACGTTAGAGCGAACTTGTGCCTTTCTTCGTCCGTTTTAGAGAAAACTTCTACCTTTCTTTGTACGTTAGTCGAACATAGCTGCATGGAGGGGATTGCTCAGAAGGTTCTGTAGACCTCTCTCTCTGAACTCCCGTAATAACTCCTGGACTTCCCGATCATTGGACATGGTTCTAACTAAACAAACTCAAAGGGGTGCTCAATGCAGGGGTCGCAGGCTGGTGTTACTTCTTATAGAATCCTGCAACAGAATTTGTCATCATGGTGCATTAATGGCATCGAATCTGATGGAGTGCCGGAAATCCTATCCACATGGTGCCAGATTTTCCCAAAATCTCATCATTACAGGCAGTTATGGAAGTTTTCTTGCTGACGCTACCAATTCGAATTTGTCCCATACGTCACATTTTAGGCTGCGACACACCGTGAATATTCGACGTAATATTAACCTGTGACCCAATATCAACCTTCGATCCTTCCTGAATGACACTGTACCCATACTTCATCCTTCGGACTCTAACAGTCTGCTACACTCCATAGCGCTAAGGACAGCTTCATTTATAGTCTAGTACCCAATTTCAATTGTTCTTGGTACTTAGACTTTCCTTCTTGGGGCTACTTCTGATTCGGAGGTCCCGGCCTGTCCCTGTACTTTTTTAAACGACTTCCATTTACCATTGAAGGGAAAAGTTCTCCATTCAAATTTGCTAGCTGGACTGCGCCCCCATCAGTAACTTTCTGCACTATATATGGTCCCTTCCAACATGTCTTGAACTTTCCTTGGAATTTCATGAATTTACTGTCATATAAGAGCACAAGATCACCCTGCTGGAACTGTTTCTTCTTGATGTGTCTATCATGCCATGCTTTTTCTCAAGCTTTCTGCACTTGCTGTTGGAACCCTGTAATAAATCTATCCTCTTCAAGTTCTAGTATCTTTGTCAGTCTTTCTGTCATTATGGATGGGTCATCCATCTCTGTGAAAGCGGATATTCTGAGGCTAGGAACAATGTACTCCATGGGCATGACTGCTTCTTTCCCATAGACCAACCTAAAAGGTGTATGGCCTGTCAAATTCTTGCAAGTAGTTCTATAAGCCCATAGTACTGCTAGTATTCTAAGATCCCAGTCATTTCTGTTAACATTACAAACCTTCATCAAAGCATTTTCAACGATCTTGTTAAAATATTTGACAGTCCCATTTGCTTGTGGATGATAGGATGTACTCTTCTGATGATAAACCTGAAATTCTTCAGTCAATACTTCAATAGTCTTGTTGAGAAAATGTGATCCTTGATCACTCATAAGAACTCTAGGACACCCAAATCTGGACAAGATGTTGTTGAAGATGAACTTCGCAACTGTAGCAGTGCTACAGGTCTTGACTGGTTGAGCTTCGGCCTAGCAGGTAAGGTAATCAGTCACTATAATGATGTATCTGGCTCCTGACTTTTTCATAGGGGGGTTGATAAGGCCAACAAAATCAATAGCCCACTTGTCAAATGGTTGTAATGTTACCTGTGGGACTAGAGGCATCTCATCCCTCCTAGATGGTTTACCTGTCCTTTGACATATGTCACAGTTGTGGCAATATTCCCTTGCATCCTTGTGAACTATGGGCCACCACAAGCCGACTGTCAAAATATTCTGTGCCATAGCCTTTCCTGCATAGTGACCTCCTGCTGCGCCAAAGTGTGCCTCAGCCAAGATTTGTGGCTTTTCGTGCTCCAAGACACATCTGCGCAATATTTCATCTGATCCCATTTTATACAGCTGTCCTGTATTAGGGTAAAGTCGGCGGCGTGAACCACCAGCTGCTTCTTCTGCTGTGTGGTCATCTCGATGGGCGGGAAACGTATAGACAAGTATTGAACAATGTCCTGAAAATATTCATCGACCATCTGAATAGCAAACAACTGGGCGTCAGGAAGACCTTCATCCAAACTGGTAGGTTCTTCGCCTGACTCAAGCCTCGACAAGTGGTCAGGTCCTAGGTTAAGTCTTCCGGGCTTAACTATGATCTCAAAATCATATTCCTGAAACAGAATCAACCATCTGCATATCCGTCCACCTAGCACGGGCTTGTTAACCAAATAATTCAAAGCAGAATGGTCAGTGAACATCTTAAAATGAGATCCTAATAGGTAATGTTGAAACTTTTGTAGTGCATACACCATAGAGAGACCTTCACGCTCTGTTGTAGTATAATTTTTCTCTACTGTGGACAATTTTCTGCTTGCAAAAGAAATAGAGTGGTCAATATTACCTGCACCTGACTGAGCCAGTACAATACCCAGAGCAATGGAGGATGCATTGACATGCACATGAAACTCCTTATTCCAGTCAGGGAATACCAAGATAGGGGTAGTGACCATCTTTTCCTTCAAAATATCCAAGCTTTCTTGGCACTCAGATGTCCACTCGAACTTAATATCTTTCTTCAACTGTTTTTCCATCGGAGCAGTGATCTGGGCATAGCCTTTGGTGAATTTCCTGTAATATCCAGTGTGACCAAGCGTAGTACGAAGCTGTTTAATGGACTTTGGAGGTGGCAAGTTCACAATAATAGCTATCTTCGCAGGATCCATCATCAATCCTTGCTTAAATATAATGTGGCCAAGCAGAATTCCAAAAGGTGCACAAAATATACACTTTTTCAAGTTCAAGGAAATCTGGTGCTGTCTGCACTTATCCAACATCAATCTTAGACTATTTATATGGTATTTTACTAGCCCAAAGATGGTCCAATCATCAAAATAAAATTCTAGGAATTTATGTATAAATTCCTTAAATGTAGAGATAACTACTCTTGAAAACATAGCAGGGGCATTCTTCAAACAAAAGGGCATAACGGTGTACTGAAAGGATCCCATTTCTGTAGCAAAGGTTGTCTTATGTCGATCCTCTGGAGCAATTCTAATTTGATGGTAACCTAAAAATCCATCAGTAAAAGAGTACACTTCTTGACCCCCGACATTGTCTAGCACTTCATCTGTAAAGGGAGTGGGGAAAGAATCATGTAGGCAAGCATCATTAAGCTTCCTCGGATCAACACAGATTCAGATTTCACCTTTAGTTTTCTTCTCTTGCACCACCATAGGACTGACCCACTCAGATTCTTCAACAGGCTCAATGATTCCTGTAGCAAGCATCTTATCCAGCTCCACCCTAACTTTTTCCTTATACTTAGGGTTCAACCTATATGGGCACTGCTTTACAGGATTCGCATCAAGTTTCAACGGAATATTTATCACACCGATGTCTCCAAGGATACCTTTCATCTCGGAGAACTTCGTCGGAAATAGGTCCTGGTATTCATGGAGAAGTTGGGTCACTTTGCTTACCATCTCTTCATCCCAATAATCTCCAATGGTAGCATACTTAGGTTGTTCTTCTGATCCAATATTGATGGTCTGCGTCTTCGAGGGCTAAGTCACTTCAGGTGCTTCGACAGCTAGTCCATGAACTTCGCAGTATCCTTCTGACTCAAGGATAGCAACGTTGCGCGGATCATCATCCTCGTCAATTGCGAGGTTATAACATTCCACTGAATGAGATTCTTGTATTTTCCAATCAGGTTGGCACTCTACTACTTCTTGGTCATCAAATACCTTCATATGGATCAACCTGATAGCTACATCTAAAGCTGGGCAAACTTCATTAGTGGAAAAGGTAAGCACAAAACTATCAACAAGACAATCCCAACTTACAGTATCCCGGTGAAGCTCAGCCTCCGCATACCAGTTCCTTGCTACCGGTTCCAGAGTATGCACAAATCTATGTACCCATTCCTCCTGATGTACATGCTTCCATGCTTCGTAGCACTATGCCAAATGGTCCTGGGAGCTAGATGTTCCATCAAACTAGCCTCGCACCTCCTGGGGCTAGTCCATAAATCTCAGGCGAAGGAGCTTCTGACAGGCTATCCAACTAGGAATGTTCTTTTTGTGTCCATTCCACCATCTGGCTACTGTGGCTCTAAATACTGAATCCAAAGTCTCCATTTTCTGTGAGTCTGGTATCTGCATAGAGAATTGTGCAATAAATTGTTCTGGGTTTGACAAGCCATCATAAATAGGTAGGACACTTACCTGTGCGCCAAGCCATCTGAGAGATTTGGTAATTCAGGCGCATCTATGTCTGTGTAGCTCATACAATATGTTCTTCCAGTTCTCTAACCCATCATCTGAGTCCATCATATAGGAGCTGTCACACTGCCAATACGTGATACCTTTGTCAGTAGGATCAACATAATCTTCTCCCTTAGCTATGATGTTATAGATGTGCTCCAGATCATCCCGATCTTCGTCTCTGAGGCATTCTGTGTACATTTCTCCTTGCGAGGGGTCCATTGGTACTATGACTCTCAAATCTGTCCCTTTGAAGGTCATCTGTCTCTTCTTAAGGTTAATGACTGCAGCATTTTCCATTGCCCATTCAATGCCTAACAGGGCTGGATAGGGATTACTGTCATCACTGATCTCAATAAATTCAAAGTCTGCTAAAGTATTGACCCCATCAAGATCTACTGAGACACTAGGGAATCTCCCCATGGGCACAATCCTCTGCTGATTTGCTAACCTCAACTGTATAGGGGACCAAGCAAGGGCAGGTTTTCCCATTTGTTCCCAGGTTTGCTTGGTTAGGAGATTGAACTCTGATCCCAGGTCCAGAATGACATCAGTCATATCATACTCTCCTATCTGAGCATTCAATCTCATTTCCCTACCAGTTCTTCTGACTCTATTGACAGTTTTTTCCTGACCAGAGCTTTGCTGAGGTTCATAGGAAGTGATAACCTTCTGCAACTCACTTAAAGCTTCCTAATTTCTTAAGAGTTTTAGGAAACTCTGTAAAAAGGAGGACAGTGTAATTACTTTATCCGCCGAAGCTTCTTCCGGCTACGACTGTGGCTGATGTGGTTGTGTAGGTGCTACTGGTGTGCTAGGGTCAGTGAAATCTCTCTTAGCTTCCATGAATGTCTCTTTTTCTTGTTTGATATCAAAGGCTAGGATTTTCTCTGGGGCCTTACAAACCCAGGTCTCGGTAGGCTGTTTCTCCGTATTCTGTATGTGCGTCGTAGCTCCACTTCGCATGACAACATCAATGGCTGGGGTAGGTCGTTTCTCGATGGAAATCATCTGAATATTCTGAGTCGGGCCATTGCTTCTTTCCTGGATCTTAGCTATCAGCTGTGGGCACTTCTCGATCACATGATCTACGGTGCGACAATACCGACATGTCGTGGTTGGGTTCCGGCAGTCTCTAGATAGATGCCTGGCTTGGTTACAGTTGTAACACACAACCTGGCCTCGGCCTCTTCCTACCATACCACCATGACCATGACCTCCAAAAGCACCTCTACTGGGGGCACCACCGTGGTAACCGTATCCATCATTATTCTGTCCCTCATTGTGTACCCGGTAGGCATCGTAGGTGCATTCTTTCATGAAGTCATAACTGCGACACTCATCTTCATTATGTCCTACAGACTTACAGAATTTACAATAAGGGTTCTTAGGTACTTTCCCATACCTCTGGAGCAAATAGCATTCTTCAGGTCGATGCTGACCTATCGTTCTACAGAGCTCACAATATAGAACTGGCGGTTGAAATGGGTTTGGTGCACCAATATTAAGGTAATTTCTTACCATAGGACACCGTTCCTTGTTGTGACCTTCTGTTCAACATTGCATACACCAAAAATCTTCACAACCGGGGTTTCCTTTATTCATGTCACAGAGCTCCAGGGCCATAGCTGCCAAATGCGCTTGGATTTGAGCAATACCAGAATTATCTTCGACAGGCGCAGTCTCAAGCTTCATCGCGATTTCCAGAGCCTCTTGCTAGTCAGCAACCTTCTGTTGCATGAGTGGAGTTCTGATATGTGGTAACAAGGCTGCAATAAACCATTCCTTGTGCTGCGCAGTTCCAATGGTGAAACTGACTTGGTCTAGTAGAACTTTGAACTTCTGATCAAAGTCCCACATGGATTCACCGCGCTGCTGCTGAATCTCTTTCAATTCAGGTTTACACTGCAACTCTGATTTGGGATTCTTAAACTCTTTGATTATTTCTGCTTTAATATCATCTAAAGCATGACTCTGAGTACTGGAGAATTTCATGAACCAGGTCAAAGCCCGGCCCCTGAAAGAAGTAACGAGTTGCACGCTTCTTACAGCTGGATCTGTAATGTTCTTAGCATTCCACACTGCTTCACATAAAAACCAGAACTGTTCTGGATCCTCTGATCCAGTTTCTTTGAAAACAGGGAGCTTAATATCATCAGTCAGGTGGGCCATGGTAGATCTAGGGGGGTTGGGAGGGGGACGGGAAGTAGGCAGGGGGGAATTTACTGGGGTAGACTGACCTGCGAGAAGAATTCTCGGGCTAGGGTGACTTTCAGACTGCGACGGATTTTCAGGGATAACAGGGCTTCACTGCGGGGTTACCAGAGGGGTTCCAACCAAAGGGTTTTGTTCAGGGTCTGATTCTTCGGGATTTACAAGGGAAGGCGTGGTGTCCTGACCTAAGGAATAGGATCCAAAATCTCTCTTATACCTTTTTCCACTTCACAGCAAACCACTTTGCTCGGCGAAGGTGTTGTCACTTGCAAACATATGTTAGTAATACAAAATCTAACAGTCTGATTCAATCAGTAATATTCCTTTTTTAGCCAATAGCATTTTAATTCTCAAACTAAATTAATTCAAAATCTTACCGCTTGGTCCTTGGAACAAGTGTCGCTCGGGTTCACTAAAGGAAGTGCTCGTGTCGATGGTGAACTCTGTCACGAAGGCCTCAAGGGTCCGCGTGGTCCAGAAATCAACCACGTGGGATATCTCATTGTTCACCCTTTTCAATATATTAACTCTTGCGGGGGTCGAAGCAGGAAACTGCCCTTTGCGGAATTTTGTCCTTCTCTCAGCCAACCTAGATAACCACTGGTGCAACTCTATGTGGATACTACCAAAGAAAATTTCATAAGCATCACAAAAAACATACCTTTGTAAAAAAGTCGCTTGCACTACGACGCGGATTTTTGTTCTCTTGCTCAGCGAATTTTAGATAAGTCTCATCAAGCCAGTCACTGATTTCCTTCACAAAGGGCCTCCAGAACATAGCCCTCAAGGTATGACGTAAACCCCTCTTGAGCAGATATTGAGTTCAACCGGAAACGGAACCAATTTGTTGGGCAATAGGGCAGACCCGGGTTTTACACCTTTTACTTCGCACCAACAAAAGACCCATAGTGTTGGCCCTTTCGGCAACAACCTACGTGCAGGTTGCAGTCTCACCCGAAACAGCTATGGGGTGCCGCAGAATCAGGTTTCTGCAAGCAGAAGAGGGATATTATTGTACCTTATGCCTTTAATAACTTATAATCAATTAACACAGAGCTCCGAAATTCATGTATATAACTTCGTAGATAAATAAACAAACAGTAACTTGCTTAACCCTTTACTGAGAATTCATAGCGAAGCTATTTGTTAGTAGTGATCTTACTTATTAGATATATATATATATTTATCTATCCATAAAGAACATAACAAAAATAACACAAGAACCAAAACACCAGATATAACGTGGTTCACCCCCAACGTAGGGGCTACGTCCACAGAACTGCGTTTTATTCAACTCTTTGCAAAATCATAGTTCTGATCTGCGCACTCAGCTGCAGATCCCTTCAAGTCCTTAAAGCCATGCACACAGCTATAGGCCTCTGTGCACATAGCTACAGATCTTCTAATCACTTCAAAAAACCCTCTACGCACACAGCTGCAGAGGTCATCCACGCACACAGCTAGGACTTAAACTTTTCTTACAAATTAGCCTTAGCTTCGCAGTAATTCCTTATACATAAAAATCCTAACCTCACTTATTTTCAAGAGTGCCTATTTATACAGCGCACTTTTACAAAACCATGGGCTTAAACCATGGAAACCCCGAACCCTAAACCCTGGACTTAAACCATGGGTTAATTACAAAAAGAGGGCTTTGACTCAACCCCAATACCCCTAAGACTAATTTGAGCCGTAACTCCGCTTACAAACTCCTTCAAGCCCACGAAATTACCCACCTTAAGGACCGTTAGGGTGCGCGCCCCAACAAAATTGATGGGTTCTAATGATTGATAATGGTCATTGGGAAGGTACAAAATGGTTTTAGAATGGAGGGAGAGAGAGCACTAGGATATGGATCGAGAGGAAATGTGGGATGCCCTGACATTACATGCATTGCAACAATGTGGTTTTTTGAAATTGTTCTACACTTCAAATATGAGTGCCAATGTCCACCTGCTAGAGACTCTTATCAGTTATTGGGACCATGACCTTGGTATTTGTGATCTACAAGGAGAGGTATTGGAAATTATGGTATAGGTCATGTATTTCATTACTGATATTTCCCACAGAGGCGTGCTGGTAAACCTTGAGGGAACTACTAGGGGTGGTGCCCTATGAGTGTACATGATTACATTAATACCTACTGTCCACTAGGTACACAGAAAAAGGGGACATTAGTCCCAATCCACAAATAAGAAGCTTTCCTTTACAATTGGTGGTAACCACAGTGGCAAGGATCACTGGTTCTTATTCATTACGCTTGGCCACTAAGAATCATATGCAAGTTGTAGTGGAATGCATGCACAGTACAGTGTTTGATTGATGCTCTGGTACGATCCTGATCATGAAAAAACAAATCTATGATTGCAAGAGAGGATGAAGGAAGAAATTCAGTTATGTAAGAATTTTGGTGGTGTTCTTCTTTTTCGAGAGTTCCTGCTCTCAGCCCTACAGTACCATTTCCACCACTTCCCCCCCTCCATCCTAGAATTACTAGATGGGGAGAGATATTTCTCAGTTAAGGTGGCGGAGGTCGGATACAAAGTGGGTATGATGGAGATTTTTATCTTTGGTGGGACAGGAAAGTGATTTCTCTCAAATAATTCCCATTTGCCAGATTGGAATTTTGAGGAGACAATGAAATCATCCTCCCTTTAGGGAAGGCATGAGAAGAGATAGGTATGTTTTATCTTTTTAAATTATTTTATTTTTATGAGTTTTATTCATAAAGTTATATATACATATGAATATGAACTTGACCATTTTTAAACATTTTATGTGAAGATATTGGACCTATGCACCCTAATGGGTATCCTAGAACATTTTTGCGGCTCATACCAGGTGGGAATGATAGCATGCTATGGGTTATCAAGGGGAAACTGTCTAGGCTAACCCGAGGTGTCCCTATGCTATAGATAGAGTGGATCCTGATTATAATGTAGGAGTTTGTAGTAGGGGTTCGGTCGACCTGGATACACCTTCTTAGAAGGGTAGCTAGGGTCGTTCTACATTATAGGGAGGTTGCAAAGGCAGCCACAGACGACGAGCCTAAGGAAGAGGTCTAGGTTTAGACATATATGGATGATGATCCTATTTTTTGTATATTGATACAGTTATGACAGGATCTACAAATAAAAAACTTGATGAATCTATGGACATATTTTACACACACACACACATATTACTAGTAATTTATATGTGTTTCAAATGCATCTGTTATATTTATAATACAAAGTGTGTGTTAAGTTCCATTCTAATATGTAATTCTCATAAGCATCAGTAATTTTATTTTTATTTCTTGAAATGTGATTAAATGAAATGTATTCAATGTTTCTTTCAAGTAATCTTACATGCAAAAACTGACGTAACAAAGTAGGGTTTCACACCTGATAATCTCTATTTAGTTGGGAAACCATGAGTTGAGAGTCAAGTGTGACCTCTAAATGGGTGATTCCATGTAGTGTATAATCTCATAAAAACTCAATAACTACCATGTATGCATCTACATTATTAGTAGCCAGACCCAACCAAGCACCACCTGAGGAAACTAGTTGTCCTGAGGGTGAATAGATAACCCAAGCGACTGAAGCCAGGTTATAAGTATGGCAGCTAGCACCATCTGCAAAACCTACAAACCACTTAGCTGAAATCTGTAACAACAAACAAAGTGTATAAGTAACACTAACCATATAAGTATTGTACATAAAAATACATACAATAAAAATACAAGAACAAGCACCATGCCTTATTGTAGTACTTCTTCAGGTAGAGCCCATTTCTAGGCTTCGACAACTTATTTCCATCGTAATCATTCAATTTGTATGCTCCCTTTTTTCAAAACCTTTGACATGATGTAGGGACCCAACCACATAGATTTGAATTTCCCTGCCACCAAAGGATCCTTTTCTTCAACCCAAAGTAAAACGAGCTCCCCTTCATAGAAAACTCTTGGATTTACTACTTTGTCATATTGGTTTTTTACCCTATTCTTATGAGCTTCCTTTTCTGTCAACGCATCTCTCCATCGTTCATATAGATTTTCTAAGTAAATCAAATGTTCTTCTATTCCATAGTGTCAAAAAGTACATGAATAGATACTTTAAGAGATGGAATCTCCCATTCGATCAGTGTGACTGCTTCCAACCCGTGAATAAGTTGGAAAGATGAAAAACCAGTAGAAGTCTTGACATTAGTGTTGGTAGGGGGTTTTTGGATAAGGTATTTGCGCAACATCGTGGATGCTGCATAAGCTCAAAGACACTACGCAACTGGAAGATGGCGTGCTAGATGAAGAATAGAATATTTTATATATTTTATGTCATTTTTTGTGGTTTTGGACCATATTTTGTTGATATTGGTCATTATTTTGTAGAATCAGTTAAGATATAGTTAGGAAGTTGTCTAAGTGGACCTTGAATGTAAAGGCACAAGCCTATAAGTAGATGTTGAATTGTAAGTGTTAGGATAATTTTATCATGTTTTGGTGAAAAGTACTTTTTGGAGAACTCTTGTTGATTTGTGAACTATTTTGGAGAATTTGTGACTTTGTGCAGAAGTAATATGACATGAAAGAAGTTGAGTTGAATCATTGTGTTCTTTTTTGTTTTCCCGTTTTACTATTTTTTGTGCCTCAATTATGAATGCAATGTGTATCTGTGACATGGATCTATAAATGATGTGATGTTTCCCTACTTTAAGTGATGTTATTATGCCTTATCTATTTGCGCATCGGCATGCTATGGAAGTTTTGATATAATGATGAGATCTATTTAATAATGATATGATTCTATTAATGAATGTGTGAATGATCAGATATGTTAATGTTTCATTAAGTTGGTAAGTAGATTCACATTGTGCTCTCTCATTCTATGGAAACTTGGTTTTGTTAGCTCTTCCTTGAACATCTCGGGTGATACTTCATCTACTCTACGGGTGTTGGCAGATAGGGTAAAAACTGTATGGGATGGCTCTCATGGAGATCACGGTGGCTTGGGTTTCAACAGAGCTGGAACCCTGTGGATTGGTTTTGTTGATTCATTTTGTGTCAACAATTAGTCTGGTACGCCCAAAGTGTAGGATATAGCATGATGTTCCAATTTGACCATATTGCATTAATGGTACACTTTAGAATGGTTTTCAAGGTTTTTCTAATTGCCTCTACTTGTCCATTTTCTTAAGGGTAGAAGGAAGATGAATGATATTTCCTAAACCCTAGCATAGTAGTCAGCTCAGTCATCATACTATTCTAAAAGTAACTACCATGGTCAGTGACAATCTTCTTTGGTATCTCGAAACGAGTAATGATTTGGTTAAATACGAAGTAACTTTCCATTTCATCGTATTCTTTGAAGGTAATCATTTCCTCTTCCCACTTTGTGAATCTGTATACCGGGACAATGATGTATTTGTGCTCCCCAGGAGAAATTGGGTTGCACATCACATAATCCACCCCCTAAATTAGTGAAGGGTCCCACCGCAATGCTGAGAAACAATGGAGTAGGATGTGACCGCTTTTTTCTTATATAGAGCTGACATGGATGACAATGCTTCACAGCCTCCACACAATCTTTGAAGATCATGTGATAGAAATAACCGGCTAGTAAAATCTTCTGGGTCGTTGCTATCCCAGATAAATGACACCTACATGCTCCACTAAGGGAATCATTTCGGACATGTTCAACCTCCTTGTGGGTGAGGAACTTACACAAAATTAAATATACCCCTATAGTTGGACAAAAACATATTGTAAAAGGATTTACATCTTCCACCACTATAGTTGGCCTCAGTAAAATGTAGTGACACAACCTATGAATGTCGTCCACTAGATTACTTTAAATATTTTATATTATATCTGGTTACGTCAGAATCTACTATTGGGGTAGTATTGGTTTAGGAGGATGACAAGCTCTAAGAGCATGTTGTCTATTATCTTAGGTGCGCATTAGCTGGTCTGGAATTAGATACTCCCATGTCAAGAAATTAGCATTAACAGTTTTCTATGAACCATACTTATTTAAAAGTGTATAAATGGTGGCGAATCTTACCAATTCTTAAAACTCAAACTTGGGCAAAATTGGGCTTCAAAAAATGCAAAATGGTGAATATGTTTTTGGAGAAAAACATGGAAAAATAGCCGATGGGCTAAATTTAGCACCTAAAATTATCCTTGGTATGGTTACTTAAAATCGTCCATGGTGTATGTAATAGAGGAGCCAACATTAAAGCCTGTTTTAATGCCTCGAATGTGAGCTATGCACTTTCATCCCATAGAAATGAGGTGTCCTGCTTAAGCAACATGAAACCCTTAGTTATCTTAGCATAATTGACTATAAAATGCTGAAGAAAGTTATATTTTCCTTGTAGGATCTAAATTTTCCTGATGGAATGAGGAGGAGGTAGATTTATAATAGCCTCAAATTTCAAAGGATCCCCTTGAATTCCTTTGTTTGACATGATAAACCCTATTATCCTCATCGACTTGACATAGAAAATGCACTTTTGGGCATTCAAGCGTAACTCATAATTTCTACATCATTCAAAAATCATGTGAAGGTGATCTGGATGGTCCCTCCTCTTGCGATAATGAGCAAGAATACCATCCAAGTATGGATCGACAATATTCTTGATGTCATGGAAGGAAAATTTCATTTCCTAGTTAAAGGTAGCTCCGACATTTTTCAAATCGAAGGACATTTTCTTGTATAGGAAGGTACCCCAAGGAAAAATAAAAGTTGTTTTATGTTGGTCTTCAGGATTGATATGGATTTGATTATACCCATAAAAGAAATCCATAAACGAAAATACTTTTCTACCTACAAAAGCATCAATGATCTAATCAATGAAAGGTGTTGGATAAGTTTTCCTTGGGACATGCTTTATTTAGGTCAAGGAAATCAGTGCACACGTGTATGGTCCCTTGTTTTTTATCGATAGGAACGTGATTGGATACGCATTCCATTAGAGAAATTGGGTAAATAAACCCTTCTTTCAGCAACTTCTCCACCTCAGCCTTAACAAATTCCACTTTTTATGGATTTATAGGTGAAATATTTTTTCAAACATGTTTAGCATCAGGGAAAGTTTGTATTTCATGTTATACAATAGATGGATCTCTGACTGGAATCTCCTCATATGACCAAGAAAACACATCACAGAATTCCTTAAACAAGGAAGTATATATAGCAATCTCCTCTGGAGAGAAGTTTGCACCAATATGGACATTTTCAATGATGTTGGGGTTTCAAGATATTTTGATTGGAATGGTAACAAAGATATTTGTCATATCCCCCTCAACAAATATTCCCTCCTTTGGTAAAGGATTAATCAGTGAATGAACACCCTTCACTAGTATCACATGGAACTCTTGGTTTTCAATTTTGCTCAACTATGGAAGAAAGTAGGACTTGCAATGAATCCCTTCACAAATATTATCCCTCCCACTCATAGATTCCAAAATGGCTTCATCTAAAGGAAAAACCCTATCTAAGGAGTCATATCAATATAAAGAGTTCTCCACCCAAGCGGGAATATAAGCTTCTTTCGACTCTTCTGAGACTGTAGAAGGAGTCACGATATAATCAACAGTGGCATCAATAATATCTTGATAAGCCACTTCCATGTTAGGATTATTAATCCTCCCTTGTCCAAATTTGGTCATATGTCTAAATCGGGAGTCATGTCTAAATCGGGAGTCCATCCAGTCTATTTATAGTCATTAGCACCATTGGGTAAACTTGACCTAATTGGGGCACATGTTTCAGTTACTAAAGTGTGGGGAACACTAATTGAGGCTCACTGCCACTTATTGCACTTGATTGCATAATTTTAGGAGCCTCCTAAATCAATCCCTACAATTTAGGAAGCCACTGGGAGTGCCGAAACCAACCAAGGTCAGTTCACTTCAGTTAATGACTAGTCAAGCTAAGTTAGGAGTCAGTTACTTTCAGTTCAAGTCCTCCACATTCAGTTAGCGCTAGGTTTACTTGAATGCACACATGTGGGGTGCATTTCTCACCTACCACAGTCAGTTAACCATTGGTCAACACTTAATGTAACACTTGAGTTGTGTTTTAGAGCTCCGATGAACTCGGGTTATGGTTTAGACAAGGACTGTTAACTACTGGGTCCTCCGATAGTGATTTAGATAAGTCTTGGTTACCTACAGTCAAGTAGAGTCTAATCAATTCGAACTTCCTCATGTGGATTCGAATTGCTTGTGGCTATTAAAGCCATTTTACTTCATTGTAATTATCATTCGGATTACTTTTTTTATTAATGAAAGCATTCACAGCTGCAAGCCTTTTGCATTGTTTCATTCTTCAATTTCTGAGTAAATTGTGAGATATTATTTGTGAGTTGTGTATTTGTATACAGATCTATATGCTCAAATTTACATGGTATCAGAGCCTCGGCAGACAAGGCACTTCTCCTCCTCAGATCTCCTACTGGATCATTTTTTTTGTTTTGCAGGTAAAACTTCAAAATGATTTCATCTCTGATGAGACAAGGTCTCTGTCGGGTTTCTATTGGACTCGGTAAAGAGTGATTTAGTAATATTAACTATCTGAATAAAAGTGATGGATCTTTTGGAACAATGGCAACAGGTCTTTCTCGTAGCTTGCGCTACCTCATTAGATCTATTGAAGACCCGAAGGAACTTTGGACAAGATTGGATATGACCTTTGGAATGATTTATGAGGATCATAATAGCACTTTGGAGAGCAAATCCAGCACCATAAGCATCCTTGATCCAAAAATCTCAGCCTCCACTCTCTCTGATGAAGTTGTTCAAGATAAAGAAGAAGCAGAAGCTTCTACACAGTCAATTCGAATTGAAGACAGTTTCCATGCGGTGACTCCTTCTCCTGATGCTCCGGAAGTTCATGAGATATATGATATCTCATATTCTCATATTGATGAAATAGAAGAATACATTCTAATCTCTGATATTGAAGAAAAATTCTGCTGCACTTCCATGCAAACATTCATCGGTGATTTTCCTTTAAATTCTGTGCAAAATTTACTAGTAATTGCTTCTGAAAGTGAAGAGAATTTTGATTTTTCTCCCTCTAATGTTGCTACTGGCGTGAAAATATGTGATACCTTGGATATTTTGGAATAAATATCAGATTACCAGAGTGATCCATTCGCTCCCCATGATCTAGTTTTTCCAGCAAACTCCTGCAGGATTGTATGCACCAAAATTCAGAATTTTGAAGAGAAGAAAGCTATGCATCGACCGTCTCGATTAACCATTTATTTGAATATGATATTAACCTTATTGGATATGATATGATATTATTTAGATATGATCTGATATTTCTTGGTTTAATATATCAAATTCATAATCTTTCAGTACCGCTTGTAGCTGTTCTCATCAACAGTGTGAAGAAACAAGTACCACAAGTCTCCTACAAAACTGTTGCTGGGGATTTGATTACATTTCACAGTTTTGGATCTGTTTTGAACATATTTAGATCTGATTTAATTTATTATCTGATATTATTTGGTTCATATTTTAAAATCCAAAATCCTTCAGTCATGCTTGTAGCTGCTCTCACCAATTCCGATGTGAAAAATCAAGTACCGCACTTTCTCTTCAAAACTGTTGATGGGCATTTGGTGTTAGTTTCCTCATATGAGGTTGATGATATTTTATTATGTGATTCATTATCTATTTCAGAATATATATTAGACTATGGATCTCAATAATTCTCTCTCAACAGTCCCAGTGCTTCTCTACCATTGATCACATGCTCATCTCCTCACAGAACTAGTAAAGAGGAAGATTTTCTGCATCCGCCTGGACACTTGCTCGTAACACTTGGGGCTGTTCTTACCACTCATGGTTTGATGTTAATGGATGAAACATATCAGTTTCTTCAGTGTTCTTCACATTCTCTGAATTCTCAAGAACCTTTCCTCACTTTTCAGTTGACTTCAGTTGCTCTACATGGGTCCAATCTTCATCCGACAGCTGTCTATATTTCTGATTTAGTTGAGCATATCATTATTATTCCAAAGAGGAATATTCCTCCAGACATAATGATGGAGAGGTTCACATGCTAGGCCCCAGGATACCTGTGCACAGAAGAACCATATTGATCCTGATTCTACCTGCTTAATTAGAAGGGGTTTTTTTTTTCCCATGTGGTTTTTCCCCAGCACCTTGTTTTTGAGCAATTACCTTACTTTACTTGATGTAATGGGTGACCTATGGTCTTAGTTACCAAGGCCCACAGTTTGTCCAAGTTAGCATTCAGGGGGGGTGTTAGGATTATTAATCCTCCCTTGTCCAAATTTGGTCATATGTCTAAATCGGGAGTCCGTCCAGTCTATTTATAGTCATTAGCACCATTGGGTAAACTTGACCTAATTGGGGCACATGTTTCAGTTACTAAAGTGTGGGGAACACTAATTGAGGCTCACTACCACTTAGTGCACTTGATTGCATAATTTTAGGATCCTCCTAGATCAATCCCTACAATTTAGGAAGCCACTGGGAGTGCCGAAACCAACCAAGGTCAGTTCACTTTAGTTAATGACTAGTCAAGCTAAGTTAGGAGTCAGTTACTTTCAGTTCAAGTCCTCCACATTCAGTTAGCACTAGGTTTACTTGAATACACACATGTGGGGCACATTTCTCACCTACCACAGTCAGTTAACCATTGGTCAACACTGAATGTAACACTTGAGTTGTGTTTTAGAGCTCCGATGAACTCCAGTTCTGGTTTAGACAAGGAATGTTAACTACTGGGTCCTCCGATAGTGATTTAGACAAGTCTTGGTTACCCACAGTCAAGTAGAGTCTAATCAATTCAAACTTCCTCATGTGGATTTGAATTGATTGTGTCTATTAAATCCATTTTACTTCATTGTAATTATCATTCGGATCACTTTTTTTATTAATGAAAGCATTCACAGCTGCAAGCCTTTTGCACTGTTTCATTCTTGAATTGTTGAGTAAATTGTGAGATCTTATTTGTGAGTTGTGTATTTGTCTACAGATCTATATGCTCAAATTTACATTCCACTACAGATAAGGGCACTTAAGGTTCATGAAAGGAAGTAAGGGAATAAGGGGTAGAACCTAGATACTTAATAGGGGCTAGGATATCAAATGTGCCCATCAAAGATGCATACATTCCAGCCCCTAAGCTCTCATTAGTCAGTTTGGTCTGATCGATCAAATGTATTGTGGACTCATTAATCTCTAAATGGCCCATCCAAGTGAAACTGAGTTAGTCAGCAATAACCAACTTCCCTTCCTGTGGAAACAATACCACTCGAAGAAACACTGAGGTGATTGCACTTGTCTGTTTATGCATAAGACAGTATGTAAACTCGCCAGTCTTTATTGTAAATTTTGTAAATATATAGGACATGATGAAAAGGATTTTAGAGCCTACCAACTCATGGGGGATAAAATGGTAAATGCATATTTAATGAATAAAGAGGATCAAGTAAAGTTTGAACAGAACCCCCCTCAGTTCCACGATCCTCCTTAGTTCCAAGTTGCGCAACAAATCCCATCTCCACGGTAGTTTCAGATGGCACCTCAGTTTTAGGATAGGGACCTATATAACTTATATCATCAATAGTACCAACAACCGCAATACTTGTTACAACCACCTCAAAGCGGGGGTGGAAATTTCAGGGGCCGAGGAGGGGGATTTGGCTAGGGAAGAGGGCCAGTCGTATGCTTCAATTGTGGAGTACCAGGGCATTATTCTAGGGACTGCCTAGAACCTGCAAGGACTTTCTCATACTGTATATAGGATCACAATGTGGAGAAATTCCCATAGCTCATTGCTCGATGGTAAACTAGGATGCTTGGACCAACCAACCCAGTATTAAACCCTATACCTAATCCTGCACCAAACCTGGTACCGAACCCTGCACCCAATCCTTTTTCGAATCCTCCCAATCTGAATTGCAATAGTAATATCCAAATGATAGTCGCTGAACCACAAGAACCCAATGTGGTAGTGGTCACAAGGGGAGGAGCCAGGAGAAGACCAAGCCACGCAGACAAATCCTACAATGCATGCACAACCCCAGATGTGACCTGCTACAAAAAAGAAAGTACCAATTGACATTCAAGAACAAAAGAAAATATTCATGGATGTGTGTCCAGAGTTCATTGGTGTAGAACAACCATCTACCTCCAGTCGAGTGAAAGAAATGCCTGAAAGATTGCAGAAGATATTGGAACAACAGAGTACGAACAAAACTGCAGAAAAGGTTAGTAAAATTAAACCTTTCTTGTCAATTTGTCTAATGCTAATCAAGGATAAGGAAGCACTTGCAAAACTAGAGGCCCTTGTTGAAGCACTCCCAGGAGAAGGCCCTCTGCCAAATAAGTTTAATAATATCAAGACCAGACTCAAGATAGAATGAAAACTCAGAATGACCACGCAAATTGGTGATTATGATATGGACTACATCATCCTCTATCTAGGATCCAACGTCAATATTTTAACATGCCAGATGTGGGAAATAATGGGTAAACCACCTTTAGAGTGGTCTCAAATCCAATTGAGGCTTGCGAATCAAGCAAAGGTTATTCCTGTGGGTAGGTTGGGTCAAGTTCAAGTGGACCTTGAATGATTACGTACTTTCATGGAATTTGAAGTTATAGATATAATATATGACACTACACCATATCTTACACTACTTGGGATTGATTGGGCAATAGAAAACCAAGCAATTATTAACTTCAAAAGAAGGATCCTATCATTTAAGGATTATGAGATGTCGTTCGTTGCACCACTTGATATCCTTCATCACTTTACCTTTATCAAGAGGACCTTGCAGTCATATGGGAGATGACTCTAAAATCCTAGATGTTGAGAGAGGTTCAAATAAAATCCAACATGATTATTTCATTCCCTCTCCTACAGAAAAGAAAATTGTTGAAGATGAAGAAGAAACATATTTTTCCCTACATTCAATTCGAATGGAAGAAAGTCTCCTTGAAGTGACTCCTTATATTGCTGCTCCAGAAGTGTATGAGATATATGATATCTCATATCATGACATGGATGATCTAGAAGAATAAATTCAAATGTCTTTTTTTTAAGAAAAACAATCCTATTCTTTGCAAAAATTATCCAGTAATTCTTTAAACTTTGTGCGTAGTTTACCAGTGACTCTTTCCGAAAAGGCAGAGGAATTTGATTTCTCTATCTCTAATAATGTTTCTGGTGTGAATATAAGTAATGCCATGGATATTATGGAAATAATATCAGATTATAGGAGTGATCCATTCACTCTCATTAATCTATAGCTTCAAGTAAATTCCTACAGGATTGCATGCACCGAAAATTAGAATTTTGAAGAAGGAGAAAATTGTGCATATACTGTCTCGGTGGAGCACATTTTTGGATATGATATGAAACTATTTGTATATGATTTAATTTATTATATGATAATATGTGGTTCATATTCTAATATTCAAGATATTACAGTATTTCTTATAATAGGTTTCATCAATTTTGGTGTGACAAATCAAGCACCACAAGTCTCCTTCAATTTTGTTGTTCAGGATTCATTGTTAGTTTTCTCTTATCAGTTTGTTGATATTAGATTTTGTGAATTATTGGTTATTTATGAAGCAATATCATATTATGGAGCTCAATCATTGACTCTCCACATTACAAGGGATTCTCTACATTTGGTCACATGCTCATCCCCTCACAGAACTAGTAAAGAGGAAGACAATCTGCATCCGCTTGGACACTTGCTCCTAACACTTGGGGATGATTTTACCACTCATGGTTTGTTGTTCAAGGATGCAATATATCATATTATTGGGTGTTCCTCACATGGTTTGAATTCTCAAGAATTTTTTCTCTCTCTTCAGTTGATTTCAGCTGCTCTACATGGGTCCATTTTTCACCGTGCAACTGTTTATATTTCTAATTCAGTTGAGTACATTATTTTTCTTCTAAAGAAGAAGATTCCTCTAGACATAAGAACTTTTCTTGGAGTAATGGGTTCACATGCACAGAAGAACCAAGATACTGTTGTTGCACAGTGCTGCAAATAGTAGCAAAAATCTTCACAAGTTTTTTCAAAATTTGTATTTCTACTTATTTTGAGGGGGGGGGGTTCCCATGAGGTTTTCCCCTATTTCCTCTGTTGTATTAAGAAACATTATGTATTTTAGATTGTATTTGGGTTACCTATGGTCTTGTTACCAGGGCCCACAATTGTCCAAGTTAGGATTCAAGGGGGGTGTTAGGATTATTAATCCTCCCTTGACCATACTTTCTATTAGATTATTTAGCCTAACTTATGAACCTTAGTTAATTATTTGGGTCCACTAGTACCATTGGGTCCACTTAGCCTAATGGGGCCACCTATACTAGTTACTAGAGTGTGGGGAACACTGATAAAGGTTAACTGCCACTTACTGCATGTGCATGCATCTGTTTGGGTGCCTCCTAGACTAATCTCTACATTTTAGGAGCCACTGGGAGTCCCGACACCAACCTCCATCAGTTAGGTGGAGTTGGAACTAGTAAGTCTTAGTTAGCCCCTAGTTACTTTTAGTTAGATATCAATAATTTAGCTAGTGCTAGTTATGCATGGTTAATGCATGGATGAATGTGGAGTAGGCACCTTTTCCCACCTACCACACTCATTTGCATTGAGTTAACTAGCTATCACCTATTGATTGAGTTGTTGGACATCTGGGAGTTGATATATTGGACTGTGATATTGATTGAGACACCATGAGTTAGATGGTTAGTTAGATAAAATCACATCTAGTGGATAGATTCAAATCCATCCCTAATTGATTTGAATTCTTTTCCTATGTAAACTATTGTAATACCAGATATTATTGTTGTGAATGATACTATAAATTCCTGAGCAATACTTGTTTGTTTCATGTGTGGTTTGTTTTGTCCAGTTTGTATCTTCATTCTCCATTTACTGCAAAAATTATTAGAACTATTTGCTTG
>LPNX010683418.1:143361-172202 GCA_001517045.1 Pseudotsuga menziesii | reverse complement strand
AAAATGTGGGAATTCTGTCTTTGAAAAGTGGAATTTTGGATAAGGTCCTCAAGGAGGGAAATATGTAGAATGAAATTGTAGGGGTTCTAGTAAATTTTCAATGGAAATGGATCTAAATCAAAGAAGACATGGTAAAAAAATATAAATTCATACTTTTTTTTTCGGTGGAATTGATCTTTGATGGATCTGGATAGCTACAATATTCTATTTATCTACTGGAAATAGATATGGAACCCAGGTATGTTCATATTCCTAAAGTTTCATGGGATTCAATCGACCACCAATGTTGTCTAACAACTTCCGTATTGGGGAAGTACCCCTCAGTCCACAAATCATGTAGAACTGAAAATCGCCTTGCCATAAATGGCAACTCGTGGTTTACCTCATGATTGGGAATTAGTCAATCAGGTAGGGGTCATTTCCCTTTTTGTTGGTAGGTCCTCTCAATGTCTAACTACTTCAGGGTTCTTGTGGTACTCCTCATAATGAGTTTTACGGATATGCCCGATACTTCCCATAGTTAAATGAATAGGGTTTATTTCTTGATCCAAACTTGCAATTTAAATGAAAAATACATATGCAAAGTAGAAGAACTATTGCAATAATCACAACGCCAGGAAGCCACTGAAAAAAAAAAGTTGGCAGAAATTGTCACATGCCCCAATTTGCAAAACAATTTCATGTTTTTGAGGAACATTATGTTATATTTTATGTTAAAATTTGTAATTAATGACCAAGTGGGTTTAAGGATAATTTAATGTATTGCAGAATATTTTATTAATAAATAAATGAAAGATGAGACAACTGCTTAGGGAAGCTGTTAAATGAGTGTTTTACTCATCACTTAGTGGAGGAGGCTAGGTTGAGAGCAGATTGACATGTGGCAGCATCCTCAAACTACTTATAGCTATTGCAGGTGGAAACTTCCCTACTTTAGTGGCCAAGATTCCCCAAGAAAGTGGAACAAGAGAAGGTGTCTCATTAAGTAAAAACTGACCCAAAAGACCTAGGCATGTGAATAAAAATTCCCATTGAATACAACTGCGGCTTCTCATTCTGTATTTGTGATCATTCTGAGTGAATGAAGTGCACATGAGAATTCGATGGAGGGGACTAGATGAAATAATTTTGACTGAAAAAGTGCTGAAGACCTAAACTAGTGTAGTTATTCTAAGTCGAGTTCATACTGCTGAATACTCAGAGAAGTTGCAAAGGATTTCTAGACTACATCTCTCACCCAATACTTCTACCAGGTGGACTAGGAGACAAGCTCGAGGGTCCTGAGAATTGCAATCCAACTCTTCTCAAGGAGTTGGTTGGGAGGAATAGTTTCCTTAAGATGTTGTCACCTCATCTATATTTCTAGGTTTTGCTTAGTTCGGTCATTTAAATTATTTATTATATATGGAAATATTAAGAGTTTTCAATAATATAGTATATTTATGTTTTATTTCTGTTAGGGATAAATAGGAGAATTACATATGCTGAGAAATTTAGTACTAGTTAGATTAGAGTCAATTAATAGAGAAATTTCTAAGTTAATTAATAGATAGAAAGAAAATACCTAAACTGTATTTTTCCACACGTTTTGCAAGGCAGTACTCTAGTACAGTAGGTTTGTTTATTTTCAAATAGTGGATTCAATATAATATGTATGCAGACGCAAATGGTTATTTTCTACAGGATTTTGTATAAATTGTTTATAAGTTGTATTTACAATACTTAAAGTATTTAAAATAACATAAATAAAGACAGAAGGAAAGGCTAAGTAATACACACTGGTATGTGTAATATTTTACACAGTAAAACCAACAAAATTACATTTTATAAACCTAGTATGTAATCCTAAATAGATAATATCGAAAAAAATAAAATAGCCAAATTTACTTAGAAAAACAGTAAACCAAGTTAAAAATATTTACTCATTTAACTCACTTTTGAGAAAATGTAAATTAGAGTTTACAAAAGATTTGTTCTTTCATAATAGATTAAATTCAAAATTTATAACATCAAAATCTAGAAGTATATTCTAGAAAGTACTGAAAAGAAATGCATTTATTTCAATAATATCATTTCTTTGTCCTATTTCGAGAATTCATTGTTGTATTATTAATTATGCTACTATCAAAGTATTACTTTGTCAAAGGTCCTTAAATCATATTTCATAAATAAGAAACATTTTTTTTAATGATATGTTTAACCCTAACCATCAAAACGTAAATAACAATAAAAGTAGCTACAATAAATAGAATATACATAAATTTAAACCAAACAGAGATACTGCTAATTCAGCTTTAAGCTATGAAAATCCTTTTAATATTAAAAAGAAACTGAACATATATAGTCTCAGCCTACGACCTTTACTACTCCAGTCAAGGTTTAAAAACCTGAATATAAGTATCTACATATAAACAAATATTTCATAAAAAACAAACATCTGTTTTTTGCTACGAAATCCGCTTTTAAAAAAGAGAAGTGCTGTAAGAACAACCATTAAGTTTTTTCTTTAAAAACCCTAAAGAATCCGCATTTAATGACCCAATGGCCTGTCAATAAAATTCATGGCTTAAGCCAACACTAAACAACACCATTAATGTTGAACCATGGCCGAAAGGTCTCAAAAACTAATTCTTCAAGTATCGACTATGAGATCCCGAATCTTCCATTACAAAATAGCCACTAGGGATTTTTAAATAAAAATAAAAACAAAAGAACAAACAGAGTATCTAAAAACCATGGCCAAACCAGAACCATCTTTCATGCAGAAAAAATATCCTAAAAACACCATACAACTCTTGCAGGAGTACCTTAGGTGAAACCGAGGCTTACCGGTTTGAATGCCTTCGCACAAGCTCTGTTGGTGGAGTTTTACAAAGTTGAGCCATCATTGGAGAGCCTGCATGAAATCAAAACCATAATTGTTATTTATACAATTTTTTTTAACCAATTATAATCTTAATTTTGTGCAGAAGAGTTTTAAATAATTCATTTTTCTTACCAAGAAGCAGGGTAGCAGTTGTTGGAAGTCACGAGCTAACCCTAGCTTCCTCGTTTTGTCCATGAGATGAAATGATGCTCTGCCAAAAAGAAATAATGTAGTTTGTAGTGTTCGGAAGTGAATTTATAGACCATGACAAGCCGAGGACCAAACCTATGGGAGGAAGCACCCAGTAAAACAAAGTATCCAAGTCACTCTTCCAACAACCCCCTTCACACCGGGTACAGTGTTAAGCACTCACAGAGTACCAAAACTCACTCAGAATAATAATGGTGAAGACATACCAACCTGCAACATTTATTTATGATGGTCAATCCACCCCACAACAACTGTAAGCACCATGCTCACTTAATATTGCATAGAAACTTGAAGTTTAGACTTGAAAAGAAGCTCGATATGGATTATGGAAGGTCTGTGTAAAAAAATCAATGGAGGATTGACAATGAGCCTGGTAGCCATGAGCTCACAACTTGACCACCCCACAACAAAGACAAACAAAATGTGAATTTAGGATTAGGACAAGCCTTTTCTTGTCTCCAAAGTCAACACAAAACCTAATCATCGACCACCAACCATGTGTCCTCCGAAATCATTTGCAATTTATGGTTTTCATGCTATAGTTTGTAAATCTCATGTTAATTTGCACAATCATTTGTTCACATGTCAAAACCTTAGGATATTGTTACTTGTATCATTATCCTCATTTTATTTTTATTTTATAAACCAAAGACATTGTGATTAAGAGGTATTCACTTTTCACTAGGGTTTTATGCATAGTTTGCATATTTAAGATCTCCTCATTTTACTTAAGGTCTACTATTAGTATTGGTAATATAAAAATCAAAGGAAGATGAACCAACTTTACATGGAACTTACCTAACCATAGGAATCCTAGAGCTAGGATTAGTATAACAATAAATTTAAAATTTACAATATATGCATTGTAATTGATAACTCATATAAAACGATATTTTATATACAAGAAAATTAAGTGCAAATGCTTGATTAAGAAGAAGCACTAACATAGAATGTTTATAGTTTAGAAAGAACTCAAACAAATATAAACAGTACTTTATACCAAACAACAACAATATTTATGTAGTTATGGTGGCAAGTATGTTTAACATATCTTCTAGTTTATAGACTTCTTAGGCTACTATACCCTTAAAGGAAGAAGTAGATTTGTCCTTATTATACACTGTTGGAGGAGCATGTTGGTATGTCGACTTCAACGAATAGACGACTTAGTCGATTAGCCGACTAATGAGAGATTAGGTTGGCCACCTAAGGTCGTGTCGGTTGAGTGAACCGATAGGTAGTTATTTGTAACTATTTGTAAATACTATATATTAGGGTGTTGATCTAGATGAGAACTCGGTTTAGTTCTCTATATTGTATGGACCCTTTCACTATAATATAATCTGTTATTCTACTTACTTGTTCTTGTCTCTTGTCTCTGTTATGTATGTCTATATTAATGTGTATTATTGGTAACTTTATGTGATTTGTGAGATTACAACATTGGTTCCGTTGCTGGTAGTACATGTATGAGATGTATACAAGCAGATGATATCAGAAAAAGAGATTAAGGACTAGTGGGAACGTAAAATAGAAAACTACTTGCAAAATTACGCATGAAGAAATAGATTAATGATTGCTCAAGCCAAAGAAAGGTTCTTACCAAGACTCATGAGAAGTTTGTAGAATCAGTGCCCCAGCTTTTGAAGAAACTCCTAGATGAAAAAGTCGAAAGTGATTAAATACCAACAGCTACTAGACAAACTGATTCAAGGGGGAAGAACAAACCTATCGGAGTGGTTCAAAAAGATCGCCGACGAATTCTATGAGGAGCAAGCCGTAGAAGAAAGAACTTCAGTGGAAACTATCTAGAAGAAATTCTACACAGAACTCACCGAACAATCCTTGTGTTCCTTACCGACCTTGCTATTCAAATTTTTGATCGAGAAAGGAGTAGGTCATATCATTGAACCTTGTCCATTACTACGCGAACCACCACAAAATACTAACTAGGCAGAGAAACAAAATAACTGGGATAAATTCATTGCTGAAAGGGAGTGGGAATAATTCCTAAGCAAGTGAAGAGAACTATCTGGGATTTCTAAAGAGTTAGGTAGGAAATGGGGGGGTAGCTGGTCATATGTCGAGGTAAAGTGGAGAGGATTCTATTCGACTAAAGAGAAACCATTCACTAGCAATGAGAAGTCGACCTAAAAGGGAAAATGAAAGGAAATTATCACATAAAAGTACGGCGGAGTTTCAGAAAATAGAGAGGGAGAAGATTCTACAAATAAAGGAAGAGAGAAGAGAAAGAGTCATAGCACTGCAAAGAGGAATGAGCACTAGGGTGAAAAATTAAGAGAGAAATCCACCAGAGTTGGGTCATGACCGACATGAGGAAGGCGAGGAAGAAGAAGGGTCCCCTATGGAAGAAGATTTGTGGATAGATCAACAAGAAGCTCTCCAATTAGAAGTACCCTAGGAGGTAATACCTCTATCTCCGATGGATCCAAGTACCGGGATACAAACAATTGTCGAAGAGGACCTCAAACTAGGAGCTAGTGACTTTGGTATTTCGATCCAACTAGACGATGAGAGAAACGATGATAATAATCTAATTATCCATCGACCAGAAGAAGGAAATTGGGTCACGCTTCAAGCGTTAACCTAAAAATGAAGTATCCACTTACTTTACCAAACACACGAAGGAGCACCCCCCTGCCAAATACAACTTTGGAAGATACAGAAAATTTGGAGCTGTAGACAAATAATTGCAATTGGACATCGATGGGAGAAGTCAACCCCAACTGACTGTTTGTTGGAGAAGAAACGACAACCAAGATGACCAATGGAAATGAGAGTTATGTCGACAATAGTTCTGCACAGAAGAATAAACAAAATAACCCACTATCCCCACCGCCACGCCCACCACTGCCACCTCCTAAGGAAGAAAATGATAGTGACTTCGATATGGGTCATGGGATAGTGCACATGCCTCTATATGAGGGCGATGAGGACCCCAGATGACATTGGTTCATCTGTGAATCGACTTGGTAGGCGAACCAAGTTATAGATGAAGATAGATAGATGGCGCAGTTCACTAGTGCCTTGAGGAAAAGGGCATTAACATGGTATATGACCTTTTCTGAGAGAAATCCTCGAGCAACTAAAGCCGAAGTTAAAGCATAATTTATATCATTCTTTAAAACTCCAAATGCAAAACATCTGGCAGCAAAGAAATTAAAGACAACATCACAAAAGCTAGGAGAAACTGTGTGCGACTACGACAAACACTGGAAAGACCTTCTCAGCCAGTTGGATTATGTCATTGATGAGCAGCTATTAATTCAGTGGTTTCTTGTAGGTCTATCACAGAATATTTGTTGACACATCATTCTGGAGACATTCAAGACTTATGAAGATGCGCTCACAAAAGCTCCACAAGTAGAAATGGATGAAGACATTCTATAATACCCCACGGATCACAAACTAGAGGAACAGCTTGAGATCATGCAGAAATATCTAAAAGAGATCAACCTTAAGAGTCAGGATATTTGGTGGACAAAGTGTTCAACGGTCGGACATTCAAAGGACAACTACCGACGAGATATTAGCCGACAAGATGTTCGATTTGTGCAAACAAAATTTTTCTATGACATCTACCAGGAGCATGGAGATCATACCACAAAATATTGCCCATTCAACATGAAGAATGGAAAATCATCATGGTGCACAATTTGTGAAACTAAAAATCACAACACCTCTGACTGCCACCTGAATCTAAAGAATCGAAAAAATTATCAGCCAGTATATCAGATTAACACAGTTGCACAGAACAATGAACAAAATGACCAAAATAATCAAAGGTATGAAGGTTGTTGGTACAAAAACTGGTTTGACAACTGACGTGGAGGCTATGGAAGTTGAGGTCAATTCTCTAGGAATCAAGACAACTGACCACGTCATCCCATCCAATGTTTCACATGTTACAAGGAAGGACACCAACATGCAGGCTGTCCATACAAGGATAGGATTGACCTAAAATTCTGTACTAATTATGGTGTAGGGAATCACTCATTAGAGGATTGCCCTATTATTCTTGAAAAGATAAATAAAAAGAAGAATGTTAATGTCTTGTCGTATGTGCAAAAACATGATATTATCAATACAAATAATTTACATATCGTAACCCGACAAGGGACAAAAATTGGGAACGATAACCCCCAAATAAGCAAGATAAAAGAAAAAAATGTTTATCCTGACCCAATTAAAGAAAAACAAATATATAAAGATGCAGCAAATATATTTAGAGAATTTGCTCGACAGGAAGAAGAAGATGATAATCAATAGGACACAATAAAAGAGCTAATCCAGTTGGTACAAAAATATAAAACAATATCGCAATTCATCGACTTACTGTATAAAATAAAACACAACAAAAACACCAAAAAACAAACAAAGAATATCTGTAGCTTAAACCAAAAAAATAAAAGTGATGCCAACCCAGTTGTCGACTTGGAAATTGAAGGATACCATGTCCGACAAGTTGTACTCAAGTTCATATCACAGGTAAATATTATGACTCGAGACACATGGGAACAGTTAGGCAGACCTCAACTATATGAATTAGGCATATACCTGAAATTGGTCGACTAAGGCCTAATTGAACCTATTGGAGTCTAGAAAAATGTCGACACAACGATAAAAGGTATATCGACTAAATTCCACTTTGAAATCATTGACCCTAAGGAAGGATCTAGTTCCTTCCCAGCGTTAGTAGGTCGACCTTGGGGGAGAAAAATGAAAGCCTCGATATCCTTGGACAAAGAGAGAATCAAATTAAAGGGGAATGGACAAAAATTCATAGTACCTATTCATCCATCCCAAGGAGAACCTTGGATAGAACCAATTGATGAATAAGTTGACATCTGACAACTATATCAGATATAGAATAATGAAGATTACACAGAACCTAATACATATGGTGAACTTTACGTAGGAAACCAAGACTCAGTAGGATACAATTCAGATGCAGAACTATATGATTGAGAGGTTGAAAACCATGAAACAAAAGCAAGAGGATGTTGGACTATTCAAAAAGTACAGAAGAAACTAGTCAAACAATGCTTTGTGGTGTCTAGCATCCAAAAAATAATTGAGAAGAAAAATAGGGAATATCCTACCTTGCAACCAACAAATATAAATACCACAAAATTCCCAAGGTATAAAGAAAGAGAATCATAAGTTATGCATGTAGAGCAAGTATCTAGGAACATCGGTGAACATGGTCGACTACAATGTTTAGTAGAAACTTTTATAGAACAAGCTACTAGATGGTGGGATATGCATCAGTCAAGACTAAAAACATGGACAACATCTTCAACTTATTTTGTAGAAAGGTTTGGAGGAAAGAAGTTAACCAACCAAGCTCAAATACCTATATTTACCCAAGGACGGGATCCAGAAAACCATATAAAGATATTTGAAAAAGAATGGAGAAGATTGGGATATAAAAATGAACGTACATGGCCACACTTATTTCCATCAACACTCGCCGACTTACTAAACAAATGGTACAAAATGGAAGAATATTAGGGTGAAACATTTCTATGGCATGAACTTAAAGAAAATTTTATCAAAGATTTCAACTTTGAATCACAAAATTAGAATTTGGTCGAAACTGCAAAACAAATCAAAGCATTTGTACAACTGACAGAGAATAAAACCCTAAGGGACAACTGACCGACAATAAACTGTAACAATATAAAATCGGCACAATACCACAGTCAACAAGACTATAGTTGGAAAATGAGAAGTTGGAAGGGAAAAGCTTTAGATGGAAATCAAATCATGTCGAAACGACCAAACCTATCCGCATAGTACTTAAAGTTGAAACAACCAACAAGGAGGATAACGACCGAATGACTGCAGCAAACTTCTCTGCCACATTCTCACATTTTAAGGAAGGAATTCAACTAATCATTGAAACTAAAGCACTGGAATGGCTAGATGCTAAAATCAAAACTAGAGAAGTCGACATATGAAATGATGATCGACCAAAAATAGCAAAAAATGGAGGCTACTGGTCTGAAGCACAAACAACAGAGATCACAAACCTACTGAAATAATTCCAGGATGTATTTGCTAGAGACTATAAGGATCTTAAAGGTCTAGTACATGAAATGGGAGAAATGAAGATCGACATTAAACCTGATGTTCGACTTGTCAAGAAACGACCATATAAACTAGATCAGAAATACAAAGAGATAGTCAAGAAAGAGTTTGATAACATGCTTGCAGCAGGAATCATCTACCCTATTGACTAATCAGAATGGGCAAGTCCAATGGTGGTTCAACCAAAGAAACATGATCCAACCAAGCTAAGGATCTGTGTCGACTTCAAAGAACTCAATAAAGTTACATTAACAGACCCATTTCCAACTCCTTATGCAGATGAAATCTTAAATGAGGTAGCAGGACATGAATGCTATTCATTTACAAATGGATTCTCAGGTTATAATCAAGTACCAATAGCCAAAGAAGATCAGAAAAATACAACATTCGTATGTGAATTTGGCTCATTTTCTTACAAGGTTATGCCTTTTGGACTTAAAAATGGGTTAAAACATTTCAGGAGTACATTTACAAAAAAATGGCAGTATATTTCGATGATTGGGCAATATACTCTACACTAAAGGACCATTGTAAATGGCTAAGACTTATGTTGGAACGATGTCGATAGATCCAACTATCACTAAACATCAAAAAGTGCATATTTATAACTCCTATAGGAATACTATTAGGGCATATCATCTGTAAAGAAGGTATTAAAGTTGACTTCGTGAAAATAAAAATCATCCTTGACTTAAAATCCCCGATGAATCCGAAAAAAGTTAGGGTACTACTTGGTCATACAGGATACTATAGAAAATTCATAAGACATTATTCAGACATGACATACCCATTGGAATAATTTCTAATAGATGATCGGGAATTTAATTGGACAGAGGAGTGCAACATATCATTTGAAAAACTAAAAAGAAATCTAGTTGAAGCTCCCATCCTAAGGTTTCCAAACTGGTCGATCAAATTCCATGTTCACATCGACGCATCAGGCCTAGCAATAGGAGAAATCCTAACTCAACCAGGAGATGATGGAATGGACTATCCTATAGTTTACAGTAGTAGGAAACTAAACAAAGCTAAAAGAAACTATTTGACAACCAAAATGGAAGCATTAGGAATGGTCTTTGCACTACAAAAATATCGACACTATCTACTAGATAATCCATTTATCTTTTACATTGACCATCAAACACTAAAATACCTCGTAAATAAGCCTCTACACCATGGAATAATTTTTCGATAGCTACTTCTATTCCAACAATTTGAATTCGAAGTCATTGTCAGACTAGGTAATCTAAATGTCAGTCCCAACCACTTATCCCGAATCGACACAGGGAAGGAACCGACAGGAGTCAAAGATGACTTACTAAATGCACATTTATTTTGAATAGAAGCAGTCTCGGTAGATTTAGAGGAAATAGCTCAGTTTTTAGAAGATGGACAAGCCCCAGAAGGCATGAGTATGAAGAATAAACAAATCTTAGCCATGAAAGCTGCACCATACAGTCTCATAAATGGATTTCTATATAAAATGGGGTTAGACGACATCCTCAGAAGGTGCGTACTGGAACATGAAAGAAATAATATCATGCATGAAGCACATTACGGACCTATAGGAGGACATTTTCAAGCAGATACAATTGCAAAGAAGATCCAACAATCAGGGTTGTGGTGGTCAATAATTCACAAAGACTACAAAAATTTTGTAAGCCAATGTGATAGATGTCAATGGATGGGTCGACCCCTGCCTAGTATAGAAATGCCATTGAAATCAGTAAACCCAAGTTTGACCTTCAAAATTTGGGCCATTGACTTCATAGGACCATTTACTATACCAACAAAAAGAATAGGTGCAAGGTACATAATAACCGCAGTCCAATATGTAACCAAATGGGCAGAGGCAGAACCAGTCGACACATGTTACAGCGAGATAGCTGCTAAGTTTATCTATGAGAATATCATTACCAGATTTGGATGTCCATTAACCTTAATCAGTGACCAGGGAACACACTTCATAAATAAAACTATTAAAACCCTAACAGACCGGTTCCAAATTGACCACTGTCGGAGTACAGCATACCATCCTTAGTCGAGTGGAGCAATTGAAGCATTTAACAAAACATTAACAAAAGGATTAACAAAAATATATAATGCTGATAAAGAAGACTAGGATGAAAAGATACCTGCAGTACTATGGGCATACAGAACGGCATACAAGCGTTCAACCAACCAAACACCGTTTCGACTAGTTTATGGACAGGAAGATGTAGTTCCTCTACACTTTTGACAACAGACACCTATTATCATAGAAATTTTACATGTCAATGTTGAACAAGGAAGAAAGGACTGACTATTACAACTAAGTAAATTTGAAGAACACTAACTAATCGCAATACAATACCAAGAAATCTAGAACCAACAACAAAAGGAATGGCACGATAGAAGCATAAAAAACAAAAACTTGTCGGTAGGAGACCTTTATTTACTATACAATATTCGGGTAAAAGGAAAACCTAAAAAGCTACATACAGAATGGATGGGACCCTATGTTGTCGAAGAAATACATACCAACGGATCAGTCCGACTAAGGACGTTACAAGGCATAGTATTTTAGAAACTTGTTAATGGTGCCCGACTAAAGCAGTACAAAAACTAAACCAGTTCAAAAAAAATGACCATAACGGTTAAACAAAAGCTATAAAAATCTGAAAATCCAAAAAATAAAACAAGATGAAAAAACATAAGATAGTATGACAAGAAATCACCACCATGATAATTAACATCACACCCATCAACATAACACCATCGACCATTTTCATAACTAACATCGACAAACGACCTCGACAGTCCCATCATGCATTCATGACTTTGAGCACCAAAACCAAATCACCATTAATGCACACTCAAGTGCTCTTACTGGAACATCATGTCCGCCATTAATACACCCATCGACAAAAACATCCAACACATCAACTATAAATATTGAACCGCTAAAGGATCATTCACCCCAATTCCAATAGAGAGAGCATCAGAACAACCAAACGACTTAAAACTAAGAGCACCATAGTAAAATCAACCCCCAAACCAACAAGATGGCGCCAAAATAGACCAAAGCCTCAGCCAAAACCAAGGAACTATAGACTGTAGAGACACCATTAGTAAGAAGACTAAAGAACATCAAGAATGCTAAGGTGCAAGAGGGCTCATGGGAAAAACTATGGGCTGAGATAAAAGAGTGGGCTTATGTCAACAAGAAGCCTAACCTAGCTACAGATAAAATACAACACAATTCCATTGTAAATTATGTCAACACTTCGCTCATGACCAGTTTCAGAGGCACAAAAGAAACAATAGTAAATTTTATCATAAGCTGGTACCACAACGACTGATTTGATTTCAATCGACCAATTGACATCTCTGGGGAAGTTATTTACAAAATGATAGGTCTATCAAACAAAGGAGACACAATACTAGTCGGTATAAAAGGACTGGTCGAAGAACTAACAGGGTCAGCATCAGGCAAAAACTCAAAAAGGGTTGATGATTAGCCACATAACAACTCGAACACCACAGATTATGGCCAAGATCATAGCCACGACACTAACAATGGTGGGTCATGAAAACGACCTCAAACTGGATATGTTGGAGGTAGTAGACACCATTTTAACCAACAAAAAGATATATAGATGGGCTAAGTATGTCGTCGACATGCTCAAGAACATCTGTGAAAAATGCTAAGAGAAGGGAGGAATTATCAGGTTGTTGTCCCTGATGTTATGGATAGTAATGTACTCTTTGTGCCCTGTCGAGGACAGATAATTTCAAGAACTGACAAGATTTCATATGTGGAGATTCAAACCGTTCGCACAGAATGGAACAGTATAGGAACTTGCAAATGGGAGAGCACTGCTAGAAAAATGGCTCAAGTAGTTAAAAGTCAGCACAACTAGATGGAGGGTGCCTCAGAACATTCGATGAAGTCTTCCTAAAAAGGCCCACATTCAGCTAGAACTCGACCATACCACGATGTGGTACATGTAGGGAACCAAAACAAATGTAAAGACCCTCGACTACTACTCAACAGTTGACGAGATCTTTCAGGAGCTATCTCGATAGGCAGGAACAAAAGTACCAATACAAGCAAAGGCAAAGGAAATAGACTTCTTGATAGAGGAAATGCTAATAGACCAGGAGAAGGAGGAGGATTATGAGCTTAACCTATACGTCAGTACCTTTGTGTTGGAGGAGACACCGGTTGAAGGCACTAGTCGACTGCAAATCATAATCAAGCCTCTGACAGCACAAAGGGAAGAAACACACGCAAAACAACAGGTAACCAATCCAGCTAAAGAAAATCTCATCCTGAATCAAGAGCCAAGGGGAGAGATAGAAACTGAAAACCTAGAGTATGCTATCACCAAAGAGAATATAACCAAATTGTCGAAGGAGATAGCAGCCTCAAGAAAAAGGAAGAAAACACAGCAACAACAACAAGGGAAAGGTAAGCGCAAGATTATCATTGCAGAGTCCTCAAAATATGAGGAGGAACTGGAAGCTATGGCCCTCAACATAATAGAAGATGCCACAACAAACAAAGTGCTGGTGGAAACCCAATTTCATAAATTTGTCGAGGTAGGGGCACAACAAGACCAACAGAATAAGGTGAAGATCACACACAATTCGACCGCTAAAAATGTTGTGGATCTCGTGTCTATACCCCCACCTTAGTCTCCAACAAAAATAATAGAAGAGTTAATCCTAGAATAAATTTTAGTAAGCCCACTTGACTTATGAAAGAATGCTATATCAGAGGCTGTGAAGGAAAAGTTCAACCGTGACAGAGACCTCCAGGCATACATTGAAAAATTGCCTGAGATATTCACCACGGTGCAAAATATCTCTACCAAAGCACCTTTGTTCGATGTCGGTGGATCCTGACTACCTGTTTGCCAACCTGGCCAAGTAATCCAAAGGATGAAGGCTATGGAAATAGTAAGCTCGATGTTCCAAAGGAACCCTGACAAAGAAGCTAAATTTGTTGCAAGTCGGACCATATCTATCATTTTGACTGAACCCAAACCCCACCTACCAGCCTCTGAACTGATTGGCGATGAGGAAGGAGAAAATATGGAGGACATAAATCAAGAAATTGACCAACTATTCTCTGACCTAGACTCACCCCCTCAAACCCACAATCCATCACCTGACCACACTTCCACCAATCCAATCACACCGGACCATTCACCAACACCATCACCACCACCCCCCAACTCAGAACCTCTAATTCAACCAGCTGCACTAGAACCACCACAACCAGCTACACCAACCACATCCAATTTTGGACCCTCTAAACCCAACCAACCAGAGGCACAACCAGATGTAGCACTCATCCAACCGACTCAAACAAAAGTACCATCAATCATTGTTTCCCATCAAATAGACAATCCACAATTGACTCTTGCAGGTACACAAGAGCCGAAACAAGCAGAAACACTGAAGCACAAAAAGAATAAGGAGAAAAAGAAAAAGGACCATCATGGATAGACAACAATGTTCCACATCAGTCAACTTGGGTTGACCATTGTGGTTGATGCAACCAAGTTGAAAGATGTAGAGCTAGGACAACTCCTAGAAACACTAGTAGTCGAAGCAAAGACAAAAAGCTAGCACAAACACGAGGAGCTAGACAATAAGGAAAAAGAACAAGTTGAGTTCTTTAACAAATGCAGAAACCTGGTCCAGTCTGTGATACCAGGTCCAATAGAGTTCGACACCGACAAGTCGCTAGAAAAGGCTTATCAGCTATTTGAGAGCGTGGTGTCAGCGCTGTAGGCACAAATTCAGGACACAAAAGAGGAGCAGAAAGAAGAAATCATTCGACTATTGATGGAGCAGCACACAGCCTTTGCAAAAGCATACAAGGTGTTGCAAGATCACATTGAGGAGTCTATCATTACAGAAGAAGTATTGTGGGAAAGTCTATCAGCAAACCAGATAGACCCAACAAGAGATCCAAGCACTAGAGAAGAGGAAAAGCACTGACGAAGCACTCATACGCACAATTGAAGATCAAATAGTGCTTGAAACGGCTAAACTGCAGAAGCTCGAGTGAGAAGCACATCGTGGGTGCAACAAGCCATTACAAACTTAGAAAAATTAGACATCATCTGCCCGTAGATGAAATGACTGCTGGAGACAGTAGAGGAAAAGGACTAGTTTATGGGTCCCGACATGGAAAGAATAGCTGAAATTTCCATTCAAGAGAAAATGTCAATCCTATCAAGTCTGACTACACTAACCATTGACATACAGAAAATATTGCAGAGTTGGATAGATTTCCAACATCAGCTAGCAGTGATAGCTGAAGCAATTGTTGAAGTCTGTGTACAGAAGATACCATCCATCAGACTTCACAGCCTATGAAGATCAAGCACAAGAATGACTACTTATATAGACAAGGAAATTTTGGTAGCTCCTTGTTTCTTCAGGATGAAGGAACGTTTTGTTCATGGGGGAGATGTTGGAGGAGCAAGTCTGTATGCTGACTTGAAAAAATAGTTGACAAAGTCGATTAGCTGACTAAGTCGGTCAGCCGACTAATGAGAGATTAGGTCAGACAACTAAGGTCGTGTCGGTTGAGTGAACCGACAAGTAGTTATATGTAACTGTTTGTAAATCATATATATTAGGTTGTTGAGCCAGATGAGAACTCGGTTCAGTTCTCTGTATTGTATGGACCCTTTCACTATAATATAATCTGTTATTCTACTTACTTTTTCTTGTCTCTTGTCTCTATTATGTATGTCTGTATTAATGTGTATTATTGGTAACTCTATGTGATATTTGAGATTACAACATACACCTTCAAAAAAAATGAAACACAAGTCTATAATTGAAAACACAAGGAGGAAGAGTGATGGAACAAGTGTCATGGCAGTAAACATAACTGCACTAAACCCATTTATTTTACAATAGTGTTATTACAAACATCCATGCAGATTTCTAACAGTAGAAATACCAACAAGACCTTTTATGTGGACAAGCTGCAAAATAAACAATTTGACTAGCATTTTAGCCTATGCTAGTTGAGTGTTATTCTCGAATTGGAATTTACTGGAAACAAAACTGCTTACTTGTTTAGAACCTGTAAAAGAAGCATCTGTTCACTGCGTTAATTGTAAGCTAAGAAAGCACTGATCTCATCTAAGTTTCTTTCCTACTTGACATAAGACAAAAAAAACACACTTAGCATTAGATTCATATGTGGTTATCTTTCCTGCCCTTTTTTAACATAAACTACTGAATTTAACATCTGTAACATGGTACTTCAAGATAAACAAATAAATTATATCGAACTAAAGAATTACAATGCTCAATTCTAATTACTAATGTTTGAGTAACCGCTAGTAATTATTGGTTCATAGACAGTAACATCCTTGAACGTTTTATGTTACATGAAAATTTTTAAATTTTTATGAATTTTTTTGTTATCACCTGTGGTATTAGAGCACAAGGTTCAGACACTAGGCCTGAATGTGGATCAACTTGTACAAATAGAACAGTATATTTAAAAACATGCATACTGATTTTTACTTTTATTTTGAATTATACTTCCAAAGAATTTTTCTGAGTTAAGTCCAGGTATGGAAAGATTGGAAGAATATGTGGATGTGGAGTCCCCGTTTACTGAACGAAGTAATTCTAAAAGAGAACCTATACAAGAAGAAATAACTAATAACTCTTCTGAATTGTTACAAACAGTCAAGGAACTAAGAACATAGATGGAAATGGTCAAAAAGGAAAATGAGAGAATTCTGAGAGCTCAGGAGGAGCTAAATCAGATTTTAATGGAAAGATTTCAGAATGAAGAAAAAGATAAACGAACAGAGTCTGAAGTATGCCTTACCAACATAAAGATAAAAATTCTAAACAGTTTAAAATTGGAAGTAGCTCATATTCTGAGGCTTATGGTGATTCACATAAAAAGAATTATCAACATACTAGTGATAGTAGCAAAGATAATCATTATACAAGAAAGAGAAAGTTTAAACCATATGAAGAAATCTTTGGAGAATTCAAGAAAATTAAGTCACCAACCTTTAATGGTGAAACTAAGAAGGGAGAAGAGGTTGGATCATGGCTGTCTGGGATGAAGAAATATTTTCAAATTTATAATTAATCTAATCAACTAAAATCCAGAATGGCTATTTATAACCTCACTGGGAAGGCAGATATTTGGTGGTAGGACCTAAAAAGAGTAAAAGGCATTAGGGAGAAAACATTAATTGGAGGAGTACGTTTAAGAAATATTTTAAGAAAATTTTTTTGTCTGCACAGTACTATGAGGAGAGGGCTAAGGAATTTTATGAATTAAAACTGGGAACAATGAACATGAAAGAACTAAACAGTAAATTTCTAAGTCTGCTCAGATATGTGCCATATATTGTGGACGAGAAGCCTAAGGTACAATGGTTTCTAAGCTGCTTACCCTTTCATATAAAAGACAGAATTGAATATGTCAATCCAAAAACTTTTGAATAAGCAATGAGAAAGGTGAATTTCTATTATGAATAGAATCATAAAACGAAAAGTATGACAATCTGGAAAGCTAAAAGAACTAATAATTTTGAACAAAGGAAGAAAAGTTTTGTACCTAACTGAAATTTTAAGAATAATAACACACGGAATTTTTCTAATAAAAATTTCCAAGGGAACAAAATTAATTCACAGATAAATCCAAATGGTCAAAGAAGTAAAGAATCTGTTAATAATCATAGTAACTATACCAATACTTTTGAACGAAAGGAACCAGTAAAGTGCTGGGAATGTAATAGTTCTCATTATGCATCAGTTTCCCCCAATCGGAAGAAGACTATTAGCAACATACATATGATACATGAATAGATGACTATCGATGATCTAGCAAGGACAATGCCTAGGATCAATGCAGCACTAGAGAACAGGTAAGCAAATTACCAAACTTCCATGGTGGAAGTGGAAGGTAAGCTAAATCAAATACCTATATCTATTTTAATTTATCCAAGGGATATTTTAAGCTATATTTATCTTGATTTAGTAGAAAAATGTAAGTTATAAGTAGAAAAAATTGCAAATTCTTGGTTAGTCCAACTAGCTACTAGTTCAAAACGAAAGGTAATTAGTTTTGTTAAGAATTGTACAGTAAAAATGGATCAGTTTGAAACCTATGTTAAGATTAATGTTTTACCTTTAGGTTCTTATGTTATGTTAATTGGTATGGATTGGTTAAAATAGCATAGGGTAGTTCTGAACTGTTTTGATAAAACATTTACTTCCGTAAATAATGATGGAGAAATAATAAATGAAAAAGGAATTCCTAGGAAAACAACTATAAGACAGATTTATGCTTTGCAACTTAAAAGAGTTGTTCAGAAGGGTTGTAAAGCCTTTGCTATAACTGTAATTAATGAACCAAATACTAATAACAAAGAGAAATTAAAACTGGAAGATCTTTCGATTCTGAGGGAGTATTCAGATGTATTTTCGGAAGAAATTCCCAGACTGCCTTCGAAGCGGGAGTTAGACTTAACTATTGAGCTAGTACTTGGTGCAGTGCTTAGCTCAAAATCCCCTTATCAAATGAATGTACTGGAATTAAATGAACTAAATTCACAATTAAAAGAACTCATTGATAAGAATTATATTAGACCCAATGTGTCTCCCTGAGGAGCGCCCGTTATTTTTGTTAATAAGAAGGACGAAACTCTATGATTATGTATAGATTACCGTCAACTAAATAAAATGACTATAAAAAACAGATATCCGTTACCCCACATAGATGACCTGTTTAATCAGCTACATGGAGCAACTATATTCTCAAATATTGATTTACGATCTGGTTACTACCAGGTTTGAATCAAAGATGAAGAAATCTTTAAAACAACTTTCAAGACCAGGTATGGTCATTACGAGTTTGTTGTTATGCCATTTGGGCTTACTAATGCCCCAACTATTTTTATGTGTCTAATGAATAATGTAATTCATAAATACCTTAACAAGTTTGTGGTTGTATTCATTGACGACGTCTTAATTTACTCAAAGTTTGAAGAACATAACGAACATTTAAAAATTGTCTTACAAGAGTTACAAGAACACCAACTCTATGAAAAATTTAGTAATGTGATTTCTTTAAGGATAAAATACAGTATCTGGGTCATGTAGTGACTAAAGAAGGAATTTTTGTTGATTCCGAAAAGATAAAGGCAGTTGAAGAATGGCCAGTCCCAAAAGACGTAACTGACGTACGATCATTCATGGGGATTACTGGCTATTATCGAAGATTTATGGAAGGGTTTTCAAGAATTGCAAATCCCATAACTTCTTTACAGAATAAAGGGAATAAATTTAAGTGGATTCAAAAGTGTGAAGATAGTTTTTAAAAGTTAAAAACATTATTAACCACTGCACCAATATTAAGAGTTGCTGACCCTAATAAAGATTTTATAGTATGTACTGATGCATGCAATGACGGTTTAGGTGGAGTTTTAACTGGGGAAGGACACTCCATTTCTTATGAGTCTAGAAAGTTGAATATTCATGAGAAAAATTATGCAAACTATGACTTAGAATTGGCTACTGTCATACATGCCTTAAAAATGTGGCGTCATCATTTAATTAGAAGAAAGTTTATATTAATGACAGATAATAAAGGGTTAAAATATCTGTTGGATCAACCTAACTTAAACGCTAGGCAAGCTAGGTGGATAGCTTTCTTCAGCGAGTATGATTTTGAATCCAACATATTAAAGGAAAAGAAAATAAGGTTGCTGATGCTTTAAGCAGGAATGCAAAACTGAATTTTACAACAACAATTAGCACCTATAAATCAGATTTAGAAAAATAGTTAGAAGAAGGAATAGGACAAGATGAAAATTATCAAAAATTACAAGCAAGGGTAAGAAAAAATTTAATTGAAAGTTCAATTATAGGGTATAGTTTAAATGAAAAATGATTATTATTATATAAAGATAGACTATACGTACCTAATGTACCTAAGATTAAGTTGCTGATTTTAAACAAAGTTCATAAGACCCCTTATTCAATGCATTCTGGTTATCAGAAAACTATAACTATGCTAAGAAAGGATTATTTTTGGCCAAACATGAAAAATGAATTGGAAGAATACATTGCTAAGTGCTTTGAATGTCAGCAAGTAAAGGCTGAACATCAGCATCCAGCTGGGTTACTTTAGCCATTACCTATTCCTAGCTGGAATTGGGAGATAATCAGCCTTGATTTTATCACAGGACTACCTAGAAATCAAAACTTGAATGACTCAATAATTTTAGTTGTCGATAAATTAAGCAAGGCATCCCATTTTATACCTGTAAAAACTACTTATAAAGCTGCAAATATTGCTGATATTTTCTTAAAGAAATTTTTTCGTTTAACTGGAATACCAAAAGTAATAATTTTAGACAGAGACCCTAATTTTACGGGAAACTTTTGGAAGTCTTTAATTAAGGGACTAAATACTACATTAAACTTTAATACCTCTTTCCATATTTAGACAGATGGATAGACTGAAAGAGTAAATTAGGTATTGGAAGATCTGCTCAAAATGTATGTAAAATAACAGCCAGATAAATGGGAAGATTAGTTACACTTGGTAGAATTCACTTACAATAATCACTACCAAGCCTCAACAAGATATAATCCTTTTGAATTTTTTTATGGAATGAAGTGCAATACCCCCATCTCATGGAGTAATCCAGTTGATAGGATAGTATTAGGACCTGAATTATTAAAAGAGATGGATTTAATTGTAAAACAAGTGCAAGGTAACTTGAAAGTTGCGCAAAATCGATAGAAAAGTCAAACAGATATTAAACGAACTCAAAAGGAGTTCCAGGTAGGTGAACATGCCTTTATTAAGGTGAGACCTAAAAAGTGTTCTATGAGGTTAGGAAGTTGTGTGAAGATAGTACCTCGATATTGCGGACCATTTGAAATACTATCCAGAATAGGACATTGTTGGAAGCTAGCAACAACCTCTTCATTTCTCCATAAGATGAAGAGTTATCAGCTCTTTCGATGATTCATCATTAAAAAATTATGAAAGGGCACCTTCAGAATCTTTGATTCTGAAGGTACTCTTAATAAAAGAAAGGTAAAATATCATTTGAGAAGTTGGTGAAACATGCTCATGAACTTGGTAATTAACAACTGTCAGTAAGTCTAATAAATTTTCATTAATTTATTTAATCATTAAGATAAATTTATGTGACTTAATAGATTTGAAATAATATGCCAAGAGAAAATCAATAAAATACATCTTGTGTTTGTGTAAAACCTAGGTAAAGGTAAGGTATTAATAATCCTAAGTTTATAGAACTTATGGTGATTTTTAAAATTTATATTTCATATAATACCTTACTATGGTTTTTGTAAATATTGTAATTAATGAATAAATTAGTTGTTTTACATAGGATAGTTTCATCACTTAATATCCTATTAATCTAATGTCGGATTTCTCTTGCTAGGATGTTTGAAAGGGTTAAAACTTAGTCTTGTATATACATAGCATAGATATTAAACCTAGATATTTCACCAAGCCATGTTAACATTAGAGTATGCGATTTCATCACCTTGCATGCCACCACTTAACACGATTGAACTGAAGATGACTGTTAAGATTGACTGGGTTTACAAGGAGCCATTTGTCAAGTTGATAAACGATTATCACTTAGATTAATGAGTTGGCATAAAACATGGCTTGCACCTCTTGACAGGTCGATAGCTGTGAGCATATGGAGGCATCGTATTAACAGTGTTAAATGCTAATAGTCGTTTCAATTAACGTCGATGTACCTGTTAATTATTAGCCACTGTCCATAATCAATATTTGAAATCATGACCTATCAATCACAATATATCTGGTTCGCCAATTTGGTGGTTATTACTACCAGTCGTGGTTAAACATAGATAAACTTGCATGAATCATGATATAATGTGAAGTTGCAGCACTCATCATTTCTTAGAATCCGGCTAAAATGGCAGGTTCAGAGATTGTATCTCCGTTAGATTTGAACCATGCAAATACCATCCATCATGTCATATGTGTGGATACCTATTCCCTCTATGTTCACCTCTCTGTTCATTTCAGTTTGAAGCCAGGAGAGCGTAGAAGAAACCATGTCTCCTCTGAACCGTTTTGAGATTTCTCGATCTGAACTTATAGAAGCTAACCAGGAGGTTTCCATGAAATTCGAGAAAATGGGGTGGGGGCATTTCTTTAGGAGTTTCGATGGCCACCATGTAGAGATTACTAAACTGTTCGTCGTGAATTTTAACGATGATAGGGTGCAAATTGGGGGTTTTGAGTTTATTATCAATGAATATACGATTGCAGAAGCCAATAAGCTCCCACAGGTTGGAGAACGCTGGTTTAAGGGCAGCATGGTCAATAAGAAGAAATGCTTGGCTCTGTTAATGCCATTGCCAGATGATACAAAGCTGAAGATAGGCGTCCCTGTGAAATTTCTGAAGCCCGAATGGAGAGTTTATTATGAAATCTTAGTAAGGTACGTGTCCTGTTGCGGATGATACTCCCATTTGCACTTATACCATTTACAATTACTGTTAGCATTACGGGGTTACAAGCTTAATTTGCCTTTCTATCTATGGCAAAGTCTAAAGAAAATGTCACAGACTGTCAAAAATTTTAGTAACCTCGTCAGGAGTCTTTTTCACCACGGGTTGATAAAAAATATATTGCAATTTCAATTATCTGCGAATGGCAAGTCTTGGGATAGGTTTTTAGTCGACTGTCAGTTGGGGCCGACGCAACATTGGCCGAATCCATCCCCACGAACTCATAGGAAACGAAAAGCCATAAATTCTTGGGTTAATAGTACTTCTAAAACTATATCAAAGGTTAAGGGATTCGAGGATGTCATCATACCCATAAACAATGGGATCAATAAGAATGATGATAGGGATTCAGTTCCTTGCAATCCTAAAGAAGTCTTGGATCAACCCTTATCTGGTAAAGGTGATAACACACCTACAGAAGTAGAAGAAAGATTAACTAAAGGTAAAAATGATAATGATGTTGAACGTGAAATCCTATTTGAAACAAATAAATCTGAATCTATGCATAGATTAGATCAACTTGCTCAGATTTGTTGTGATAAGGAAGGACTTGGTTTTGAAAATCTATCGTTTTCAAGAAGAGTCACGAGGAGCATGCACAGTATCCATTCGATTTTGGGTTATAAGGTTGATCAACAAGCTTCTAAGCCTGCAGTTGTCAATATTGAAGATGACATCCCGTCATCTATCCCTGATACAGTGAATGTAAATAATCCTACTTCTGTACAAGGAAATGATGTAAAATCAGGCAAGGCCGAGGGCACTCAATTAGGTATAGACATAGGTATTGCAGACCTTGAACCATCGTCTAGTCTACATTGTGACAGTCCTCATTCTCCTCAGAGGGTCAATGAACATGAGACTCTACAGCATACACAATATAATGCATTCCAAGATAAAATTACTGATTTCAAGGGTAAAATGAAGCAATGTCTATCTAGTACTGCGTTACTAGAAGAAGAAAATAGAACCTTTAGAAAAGAATTGCTGCAATGGATTGATAGATGGAAAGAGATGAGTGCTAAGAAGAACCAATACAAAAAATCAAAGAAGTCAATCTTAGGAACAAACCAGCTATTGCTTAGATGAATTGAAAAGAAAAATATTAAAAGTATCAGGTTAAAATCTAAACTAGCAGAAGCTCGAAGAGTAGTCGCTCTTCAGAATAAAACTTGATGATTTGTCTCATTTCTTATGTCGCTGCAAAACAGGTAATGGTCATTTTGGTTTTGCATGCCTATAAAATCGGAGATTTAACAGGTATGCATTTAAAATTTCAAGTTATTTTGTTACCTATATTTTAAATTGGTTTTAATAAGATGCTTCGTTTGAATTCAATGCAGGAGGATTTGTCACCACTCCTTTCCATAATTTCAGGACATAGTTGATATGTTGACATGGAAATGTGTCTTTTTTATACGAGCTGGAGTTTCATCAGTGGACAGGAATCTTGTAGAGTGCCTCTACTCAGGCTAGTCGTTTTCTGTTTTATAGTGATAGGTGTGATATAAGAGATTAGATTCCCTTTTTAGTTAGATGGACCCTATAATGTTGCATGCAACATTAATAGGGAAAACTGCATCATAGTGTTATATAAAGCAGAGTTTTTGATGAACAGGGGATGGAGTGTTGGAAGAAAAACGTATTAGAAATATATCTTATTACTGGTGCTATTTCATACTTGAAGTTGAACCTTTGATGTGAATGCTACTAGACATCTGCAGACAGATACTGTTACTGGTATTTTGTTTTGGATTTTTATATATATATTTCAGCATATTATCTTCTGTCTTTATATTAACTCAGTGTGCTTTGATATGTTGATGTTTAATTATATCTTTCACTTTATCAGCTCAAGTTAGTATTTTGAATGAATATTTCATTATGATTTTGTTTATTAGTATTTTTACTATAAACCTAAGTTGTAATGATAAACTCTTATGTTTGTTTAAAATTTCATTTGTATGTTGACAGTGATTTTTAAATAGGCATTATCTTAAATTCAGATAGATGCCTTGATAATTAATTATTAATCAATTTCAGAGAGTTGAAATTAACTGTGTATTTGCAGATTATGTTTCAGTTATGTTGTCATATAACAGAATGATTTATTATTCATGATTTAAATGTGTCTATTTGAATTATGCTTTAGTCTTTCTGTTCATCCATTAATGATTAATAGTTAATATAATCTTTAATATGCTCTCAGCTGAGATAGGGGTAAATAGAATAGATAGAATAGTTCAGTTTAAATTTTATTTTTAAGTTTGATTAACAACTGTTAAATCATTTTGCGTACTTTACATAAGATTTCATATTCAGAAAGCTTCCCAAAATCAAAGTCTTTCCTTAAGAAAGCACCCATAAAATAGTTTAGATAGTTAATTTAAATATTTAGAAAAAATAGCATTAGAATAGGTTAAATTTTGTTGGTTTTAAGTTCTCCTTAAGAGCCAAACTAGCTTGTAGCAGGACCATAACCTGTGAGTTTTTGTTAATTCAAACACACCGGACGCTGCTTTAAGCTGATTGTGTGGACAAAACCTCCTTATTGGCCTAGATTCAGAAAATTTGGCCAACAAATGGCGCTAGAAGGAGGGCCTAACAATGAGTAATGGCAGGTGAAACTAATGAAACATTTCCAACCAGCCAACAATCTCCAGAAGTCAGTAGATCACCTTTTATAGAAACTATTAGGAATATCCTTGAACGTGATCCTATCACTTCTCCCTTTACTCCCACACAAAGTGCTCAAACTCTTGAAGAATCAAGACATATTCTTACTAGAGCATGCGCTAATCAACTTGGTATTTCTCCAATTAATTATGGTCTACCTAGATAGTAGCGACATAATCGACAACTGACTATAGTTACGCAAGATTTGGAGATAACTGGTAGTGCTCCCCACCATCAGGTTGAAAGACATCAAAGGTAGATTACACAAACTAATATTGCTAGAAGACTAATTGTAGGAGGCGGTTATGAGCAGCCACCTTCTCCTCCTGAGTCACAACCTGATAGTCCAAGACCTTCCAATTCAGGAAGCTCCTCTAGTTCTCAAGGAATTCCAATGGAAGGAAATGTACCTGTAGGAGGAGGAGGTAATCCTCCACCTAATCCACCCAATCCACAGCTCCCTTGCCTAAGGGCAGCTGCTGTAGCAGTTCCTGGAGTACAACATCCGTTACCAAAACACTCAGATAAACTTCTTCCTAAGTTCAACCCAGATGACAAAGAACCTGTAGAGGTTCATATTGACAAAATCATGTTGGCTGTTCAAACTTTGAATGTGCAGCATGAAGACGTAGTTTGTCGATTGTTTCCTCTAACTTTTCAAGGAAGAGCTTCTACCTGGTATTTTTCGTTAGTGCAAGGATCTATTACAAATTGGGGGGAATTTAATAAGGCCTTTCTAGATAAATTCGGGGAAGATAAAACACCCGCTCTTTTAGCCCTAGAGTTATATAGAATTAAAATGGAGCCTAAAGAAAGAATCAAAGATTTCAATCAAAGGTTTCTAACATTAAAAAACAAAATTCCAATTGCTTCTCAACCACTGGAATACATAATCATTGAAAATTATACGTCAGCCTTACCTAAGTATTCCGGAATTTTTGTGAAGAGAGATGGAAAAACAACATTAATAGAAACATTTGAGGAAGCCATTAAAGTAGAAAAGGATTCCATGTCCTATGAACCAGATAGAAGTGGAAAATATGATTCTTTTCCTCGTAGGAAGATAGAAAAACCCGGTTCAGATAAAGATAAAGTATTCGATGTAGAACAGCTGCAAAACGCTATTCAAACATTAACCAATGAAGTTATAGGTTTAAAAAATACTAATTCTGAAGCCTCTCCTTCTAGGGGTTATTTCAGAAATCAATTTAGACAAAACCCAAATGCAAATAATAAGAATGCACCACCTGACATAGCTGCAAATGAAGAGATATTTAATACAATTTGAGTTGTTCTATCTTTGTCTGAAACTCCTTCTAGCCAAGAGATGAATGAAAATGAAGAAGAAGAGGAATCAGAAAATGATGAAGAATCAGAGGAACCTCAACAAGTTAATGGTCATTTCTGGGATAGCCTTGTGAAAGAACATGAGAGCATAAGTCCACCTTCAGGACAACATGCATCTAATACTCATAGTAAAGCATTTGCATACACTCCTAGTGCTTCAAGTTCAACTACAAATAAAGATAACAATAACTCGCAACCAAACAAACAAACTCAATCTGGCAAACAGACTCAGACAACCAAAGGTACCCAAACCATTCAAAATGCTCCCATATTAGATTTACAATATGATATCATTGAAGACTTAAAGAAGACTCGTGCAAATATCAGTATGTACGATCTTCTTCAAATCTACCCAATGCCTAATAGTCATATTATAAATCCTACAGTAATTTCAATTATCCCTAATGCAAAACAAAATGTTGCTGCAAATAGTTCTAACAACGATCCAACAACAACTGAAAAAGGGAAGGCAACAGCTGAAAAAGATTCCCTGATAGGTAAGAATTCTAAATCAACCACACCTCCATTCTTACTTACCTTTGAAATTTTCAATAGGAATGTTCATAACTGCATGGTAGATTCCAGAGCATCCTCCAATGCCATGCCTTTATCTATATGCAAGAAATTGAATGGAAAATTTGTCCCATCAAATTCTCAAATAACTCAGTTAGATAGGACAAATGTAAAGGTTGTAGGCGAAATGAAAGATGTCTTAGTTAGGATTGCTTGCAACCCTTCAGTTTATCATATTATAGATATTGTTGTTGCTGATATCCCAGATGCATATGGGCTGTTCTTAAGTAGGGACTAGTCTCAACAGCTGAACGGTTTCTTTGCCACTGATTGGTCAACATTGTGGTTACCTAAGAACGGAAAGTCAAATCAGATTAAGATAAATAGAGAAAGGTATATGAAACATACTTTCATAGAATTGCATGATCCTAGTGAGCCTGTTTTATTTTCAGATTGCATTATGGGAAATTACATGTATGAATTAGGATTTGGTAATTTTAAAGCTGAAAATTCTGCCCTTTCTGAAAATAATCAGCAATCTGAAATTTGTAATGTGACATCTGTTTCTCCTAACTCTTCACTCAAGGAAACCATAAATCATGTAGATAATGTAAATATTGTAAATATCATAGAGAGTAAGGTAATTGTACACATCTCTATTTGGACTTTATATTTTGACGGTGTGAAATCTAAAGAAGGAGCAGGAGTCGATTGCCTACTGATGGACCCTCAAGGAAATAAAACCTGTATAGCTTGTAGAATGGAATTTAGTTGTACAAACAATACAGTTGAATATGAAGCCTTAATACAATGTTTGAAAAAGGCAATTGATTTGGGCATCAAAGAGTTAATTGTTTATGGCGATTCCAAGATCATTGTTAGACGGGTTCGTAACTCCATTAACTGTTTATCTGAACATTTATAGAGTTATCAGAAAGAGGTATGGAACCTTATCTTACATTTTGATGCATTTAACATAAATTCTGTTCCTAGAAGTCAAAATCAAGAAGCAGATTTGCTGGCAAATGTAGCATCAAAGTTAATTCCTTCAGAAAATCTTAATTCAGATTTCTTTTCCGTTGAATTGATTTTTAGGCCTTCCATACCTGATAATATTTTTAAATGGAATGTATTTGACAATGATACGCAGGTACTGAATTTTCTGACGAATGAGGATACTTTTAAAGATTCAGCAATAGATGAAGTCACTCATGACGAAAACCTACGGGATTTTTTGGTAATAAATGATTTCTGTTCAGTTGAAAAAGCTTTCAAACAGGTAAAACCAGTCCCTAATTTAGTACTTAGATTAGAAAAGTTTTTTGATTTGTAGGATAAGTTTAGGTCTGTTCCTAATTGTAAAAAAAACAGCTCTCGCATGAGATATGAAACTATCAATTTAGGAACAGAACTAAACCCCCAAACTATAAACCTTGGAATAGATTGTAATCCTGAAGAAAAAATGGCTTTCATAAAATTGTTTAAGGATTTTAAGGATGTCTTTGCTTGGACATATGATGACCTGAAAACT
>LPNX010683418.1:106891-138726 GCA_001517045.1 Pseudotsuga menziesii | reverse complement strand
AAATATCACCCGTCATTAGAACCAACAATTAAAAAGGAACTAAATAAATTGTTAGCTGCCAAGATTATTTTCCCTATCAGACACACTCAATGGGTAGAAAACTTAGTTCCTGTCGGGAATAAAAACGGGGATATTAGATTATGTGTATATTTTAGAAATTTAAATAAGGCTTCTGAAAAAGATAATTACCCTGTTCCTCCCATGGAACAAATTCTCCAAAAGGTGTCTGGGTCTGAGATACTGTCTCTCCTTGACAGTTTCTCAGGATACAACCAAATATTGGTTTCCCCATATGACCAATTGAAAACAACTTTTAGAACTCCATGGGGAACATATGCCTACCGTAAGATGCCCTTTGGGTTAATCAATGCGGGAGAAACCTTTCAACGAGCAATGGATATTTATTTTAGAGGCCTGACCAATCACTCAGTTGTTGTCTACTTAGATGATGTTACTGTGTATTCTAAACATCGACCTGATCATCTTAATCATCTTAGAAAAGTATTTGAACGATGCAGAAAATTTGGAATATCCTTAAATCCTAAAAAAATGTTTTTTGTTGTTTCAGAAGATATCTTATTAGGTTGCGTTGTTTCAAAACATGGAATCATGATTGATCCTGAAAGAACCCAAGCTATCTCAAAGATAACCTATCCTTCTAGCAAGAAAGCAATGCAGTCATTTCTAGGTGAAATTAATTTTGTTAGGAGATTCGTTCCCAATTTTTCCAAGATCATTCGTCCTTTGCAGAACATGATTAAAAAAGATGTTGTTTTTAATTGGGGACAAACTGAAAAAGAATCATTTCAGAAAATTTTAGAAGCCATTTCAGAGGCTCCTAGCCTCTTAAGTCCAGATTTTAATAAGGATTTCATATTGTACACCTTTGCTTCTGATATTTCATATGCAACAGTTTTAACTCAATTAAATCAACAAAATAATGAAGTTCCAATTTCTTACATGAGTTCAAATTTCAAAGGTGCTGAACTCAATTACCATGAAGTGGATAAACAAGCCTTTGCCATTTTCAAAGCTGTTAAACATTTTCGTCCTTACTTGTTGAAATCTAAAACGAAAATAATTGTCCCTTATTCCTCAGCCAGGAACTTGTTGGTTCAAAAAGACTTAGGTGAAAAGAGGGCACCTTGGATGACAGCTCTTCAAGAATATGACTTAGAGATCAAACCCTCAACGATAGTAAAAGTCCAAGGGTTATGTAAATTAGCTGCTGAAGCTGCTCACTTACCTAATGATAAAGCTGAAACTGTCATTGATGAAGCTTTACTTACCAAGGAGATTTAGTTTTATCCACCACCTCAAGATTCCTTGTACACAGACATACGAATGCTTTTGGAAACTGGTACTGCCCTTAACCATTTAGAACCAAAGAAGAAAAGAGCTCTTAGATTGAAGTCTGATCCGTACTTATTAATAGATAATATCCTCTTTCGGAGAAATTCAGACGGAGTATACCTTCGATGTCTAGATAAAGATGAAACAGAAGTAATTCTGAAAGAATTACATTCTGGGCCAGCATGAGGTCATTTTGGTGGAGAGACCACTGCTCACAAAATTCTTAGGGCTGGTTATTATTGGCCCACCCTATTTCGAGATTCCTATACCTTTGTCAGAAAATGTCAAGAGTGTCAACTTGCTGCAGGAAGGGTGAAAAAATCTGCTTTCCCTTTACAACCTGTTTCAGCTGAAAGACCCTTTCAGCAATGGGGTATCGATATTGTAGGTCCAATAAATCCTCCCTCATCTATGCAACACAAATATATAATAACTGCGACCGATTATTTCACCCATTGGGATGAAGCTGCACCATTAAAGGTTGTAAATACCAATCAGGTTATATTATTTTTGGAATTCTTTATCATAACAAGATTTGGTATTCCTGATTCTCTCGTTTTCGATAATGCATCATATTTTTCATCAATTGAGTTAACTCAATTTGCTTTAGAGAAGGGAATAAGAATCAGATATTCCGCTAACTATCACCCACATGGGAATGGTCTAGCTGAATCAACAAACAAAAATTTATTGAAAATTATCAAAAGAACTATTTCAGTTCACCATCATAACTGGCATATAGAATTGGTCAATGCCCTTTGGGTAGACAAAGTGACTCCGAAGGCTGCAATAGGTAATTCACCATTCTTCTTAGTATACGGAACTGAGGCCATTTTACCGCCAAATTTGTTCTTACCTTCATTACAGCTAGCTCAGTCTGTCCAAGACGAAGAATGCCCAGCAATGGAAAAAAGAATTAACACATTGTTAAAACTGGAAGAAGAAAGAGAAAAGTCAAAACAACACTTTACGAAACATCAACAGATTGTGAAATCTTGGTTTGACCAATCTTTTAGTTCTGATCGAGAATTTCAGGTAGGAGACCTAGTTTTAAAATGGGATAAAGCTCACAAAGATAAGGGAGAGCATACTAAGTTTCAAAAACTGTGGTTAGGTCCCTTTGTTATTTCTAAAAAGATAGGTCCAAGTACCTTTTGATTGCAAACACTTGAAGGACATTCCGAAACATTCCCTGTAAATGGATTGATTCTTAAAACATATTTCTGTTAATATTTTCTATCTAAAATGTATATAATATACTTGCTGTTTGTAAATAATTTTATCTAAGTTCTGTATATAAGCTAGCAGACCGTTATGTTAATCAGTTTTCTGTCAAAGTTAAATTTTTCACATTGTTAAATTTTTTTGTATATAACCAGTCAGTCAGTCAGAAATCTGTAGTTAGCAACTTTAATCAATGTAAATAAATAAAATCAGTTTGCTCATCAGCCTGAAAATTATGATAGTAAACTGAAATCTTTTAAAATTTGTTCAGGATGATCAAACTTGCTTAAATCTGTAAAAGACCTCCATTATTTTATTTATAAGTGTTTCTCAGATTATTCCTCATCTTGCTATGTTCTTAAAAAATGGGGATAGCTTATTATATATCCTCTTCGAGGCTTGTACTTTTGAAAAATTCTTACAGACCTCTATCATCAGTCTTAGAAAATTTTTTATCATCTGAGAACTGTCTAGCATTTGTTCCAATCAATTAAAAGTTAAAGTGAGAGACGAAAGGTCTCAGTAATGAGCCGGTCCGATCAGAATCACAAATATCACTGGTATGACATTATTAGGAAACTAGTAATGGATTTTGGTCTAAAAAACCGAAAGATAAGGGTTCTCATCAAGAGCCAGCTGATTCATTTTCTGGTGATATCAATGACTAACATTACCGTTTGGTTACCATGCTGGGTAATGATCTCTCATTTTATGAAAATTTAAAAGATGAAATTGCAATAAAAACGTAACTTTTGACTGAAGAATAGGAGGTCTCAGTAATGAGCCGGCCTAATCATGATCATCAATGTTGTTTGGAATAACTTCATTTCTGATTACCAGGGTGATGGCTTTTGATTTAAAAATTAAAAGACAAGAGGTCTCATCACGAGCCTGCTTGCTTACTCCAGACAGCTCTCATGAATGATACTATCACATTGGGATACCATACCCAGATAGTAGTCTTCAGACATAATTATTGTTTTAAAAAGAAAATCAAAAGCAAACAAAAAGAAAATTATTATGCGATGGAACAGATTCTATAAAGTTTTCAGAGGAGCAGATTTCTATACTCTATGCTGATGGTACAGGTTATCCTTACTAAGAAGTACTTGTTTCGACTAAGATATTTGTAATTTTATCTCTAATCAAATTTCTATTTCAAAATATGGAATATTTCTGAGTTATACTTATGGATATGAGTAAATAATGGTTTGATATGGATAAATAATTTTTGATTGTTTTTAACAGGTTTTAAAATTTCGTTTTTATCATTTTGTTTAAGTAGAGATAACTGGTTCGCCCAGGTTGTCGCCATTTGTTGGGAGCTAGCAAAAACCTCTTCATTTCTCCATAAGATGAAGAGTGATCAGCTCTTTCGATGATTCATCATTAAAAAATTATGAAAGAGCACCTTCAAAATCTTTGATTCTGAAGGTACTCTTAATCAAACAAAGGTAAAATATCATTTGAGAAGTTGGTGAAACATGCTCATGAACTTGGTAATTAACAACTGTCAGTAAGTCTAATAAATTTTCATTAATTTATTTAATCATTAAGATAAATTTATGTGACTTAATAGATTTGAAATAATATGCCAAGAGAAAATCAATAAAATACATCTTGTGTTTGTGTAAAACCTAGGTAAAGGTAAGGTATTAATAATCCTAAGTTTATAGAACTTATGGTGATTTTTAAAATTTATATTTCATATAATACCTTACTATGGTTTTTGTAAATATTGTAATTAATGAATAAAGTAGTTGTTTTACATAGGATAGTTTCATCACTTAATATCCTATTAATCTAATGCCGAATTTCTCTTGCTAGGATGTTTGAAAGGGTTAAAACTTAGTCTTGTATATACATAGCATAGATATTAAATCTAGCTATTTCACCAAGCCATGTTAACATTAGAGTATGCGATTTCATCACCTTGCATGCCACCACTTAACACGATTGAACTGAAGATGACTGTTAAGATTGACTAGGTTTACAAGGAGCCATTTGTCAAGTTGATAAACGATTATCACTTAGATCAATGAGTTGGCATAAAACGTGGCTTGCACCTCTTGACAGGTTGATAGCTGTGAGCATATGGAGGCATCGTATTAACAGTGTTAAATGCTAATAGTCGTTTCAATTAACGTCGATGTACCTATTAATTATTAGCCACTATCGATAATCAATATTTGAAATCATGACCTATCAATCATAATATATCTGGTTCGCCAATTTGGTGGTTATTACTACCAGTCGTGGTTAAACATAGATAAACTTGCATGAATCATGATATAATGTGAAGTTACAGCACTCATCATTTCTTAGAATCCGGCTAAAATGGCAGGTTTAGAGATTGTATCTCTGTTAGATTTGAAGCATGCAAAGACCATCGATCATGTCATATGTGTGGATACCTATTCCCTCTATGTTCACCTATCCGTTCATTTCAGTTCGAATCCAGGAGAGCGTAGAAGAAACCATGTCTCCTCTGAACCATTTTGAGATTTCTGGATCTGAACTTATAGAAGCTGACCAGGAGGTTTCCATGAAATTCGAGAAAATGGGGTGGGGGCATTTCTTTAGGAGTTTCGATGGCCACCATGTAGAGATTACTAAACTGTTCGCCATGAATTTTAACGATGACAGGGTGCAAATTGGGGGTTTTGAGTTTATTATCAATGAATATACGATTGCAGAAGCCACTAAGCTCCCACAGGGTGGAGAACGCTGGTTTAAGGGCAGCATGGTCAATAAGAAGAAATGCTTGGCTCCGTTAATGCCATTGCCAGATGATACAAAGCTGAAGATAGGCGTCCCTGTGAAATTTATGAAGCCCGAATGGAGATTTTATTACGAAATCTTAGTAAGGTACGTGTCCTGTTGCGGATGATACTCCCATTTTCACTTATACCATTTACGATTGCTGTTAGCATTATGGGGTTACAAGCTTAATTTTCCTTTCTATCTATTGCAAAGTCTAAAGAAAATGTCACATACTGTCAGAAATTTTAGTAACCCCGACATGAGTCTTTTTCACCATGGGTTGATAAAAATTATATTGCAATTTCAATTATCTGTGAATGGCAAGTCTTGGGATAGGTTTTTAGTCGACTGTTAGTTGGGGCCGACGGAGCATTGGCCGAATCCATCCCCACGAACTCGTAGGAAATGAAAATCCATAAATTATGGGGTTAATAGTACTTCTGAAACTATATCAGAGGTTAAGGGATTCGAGGATGTCAGCATACCCATAAACAGTGGATCAGTAAGAATGATGACAGGGATTTAGTTCCTTGCAATCCTAAAGAAGTCTTGGATCAACCCTTATCTGGTAAAGGTGATAACACACCTGCAGAAGTAGAAGAAAGATTAACTAAAGGTAAAAATGATAATGATGTTGAACATGAAAAACTATTTGAAACAAATAAATCTGAATCTATGCATATATTAGATCACCTCGCTCAGATTTGTTGTGATAAGGAAGGACTTGGTTTTGAAAATCTATCGTTTTCAAGAAGAGTCACGAGGAGCATGCATAGTATCCATTTGATTTCGGCTTATAAGGTTGATCAAAAAGCTTCTAAGCCTGCAGTTGTCAATATTGAAGATGACATCCCGTCATCTATCCCTGATACAGTGAATGTAATAATCCTACTTCTGTTCAGGGAAATGATGTAAAATCAGGCAAGTCCAAGGGCACTCAATTAGGTATAGACACAGGTATTGCAGACCTTGAACCATCGTCTAGTCTACATTGTGACAGTCCTCATTCTCCTCAGAGGGTCAAAGAATATGAGACTCTACAGCGTACACAATATAATGCATTCCAGGATAAAATTACTGAGTTCAAGGGTAAACTGAAGCATTGTCTATCTAGTACTGCGTTACTAGAAGAAGAAAATAGAACCTTTAGAAAATAATTGCTGCAGTGGACTGATAGATGGAAAGATATGAGTGCTAAGAAGAACCAATACAAAAAATCAAAGAAGTCAATCTTAGGAACAAACCAGCTATTGCTTAAACGAATTGAAAATCAAAATATTAAAATTATCAAGTTAAAAGCTAAACTAGCAGAAGCTCGAAGAGTAGTCGCTCTTCAGAATAAAACTTGATGATTTTTCTCATTTCTTATGTCTCTGCAAAATAGGTAATGATCATTTTGGTTTTGCATGCCTATAAAATCGGAGATTTAATAGGCATGCATTTAAAATTTCAAGTTATTTTGTTACCTATGTTTTAAATTGGTTTTAATAAGATGCTTCATTTGCATTCAATGCAGGAGGATTTGTCACCACTCCTTTCCATAATTTCAGGACATGGTTGATACGCTGACATGGAAATGTGGTTGTTTGTTACGAGCTGGAGTTTCATCAGTGGATAGGAATCTTCTAGAGTGCCTCTACTCAGGCTAGTCGTTTTCTGTTTTATAGTGATAGGTGTGATATAAGAGATTAGATGCCATTTTTAGTTAGATGGACCCTATAATGTTGCATGCAACATTAATAGGGAAAAATGCATCATAGTGTTATATAAGGCAGATTTTTTGATGAACAGGGGATGGAGTGTTGGAAGAAAAATGTATTAGAAATATATCTTATTACTGGTGCTATTTCATACTTGAAGTTGAACCTTTGATGTGAATGCTACTGGACATCTGCAGACAGATACTGTTAATGGTATTTTGTTTTGTATTTTTATATATATATTTCAACGTATTATCTTTTGTCTTTATATTAACTCAGTGTGCTTTGATATGCTAATGTTTAATTATATCTTTCACTTTATGAGCTCAAGTTAGTATTTTGAATGAATATTTCATTATGATTTTGTTTATTAGTATTTTTACTATAAACCTAAGTTGTAATGATATACTCTTATGTCTGTTTAAAATTTCATGTGTATGTTGACAGTGATTTTTAAATAGGCATTATCTTAAATTCAGATAGCTGCCTTGATAATTAATTATTAATCAATTTTAGACAGTTTAAATTAACTGTGTATTTGCAGATTATGTTTCAGTTATGTTGTCATATAACAGAATGATTTATTATTCATGATTTAAATGTGTCTATTTGAATTATGCTTTAGTCTTTCTGTTCATCCATTAATGATTAATAGTTAATATAATCTTTAATATGCTCTCAGCTGAGATAGGGGTAAATAGAATAGATAGAATAATTCAGTTTAAATTTTATTTTTAAGTTTGATTAACAACTTTTAAATCATTTTGCATACTTTACATAAGCTTTCATATTCAGAAAGCTTCCCAAAATCAAAGTCTTTCCTTAAGAAAGCAGCCATAGAACAGTTTAGATAGTTAATTTAAATATTTAGAAAAAATAGCATTAGAATAGGTTAAATTTTGCTGGTTTTAAGTTCTCCTTAAGAGACAAACTAGCTGGTAGCAGGACCATAACCTGTGAGGTTTTGTTAATTCAAACACACCGGACGCTGCTTTAAGCTGATTGTGTGGACACAACCTCCTTATTGGCCTAGATTCAGAAAATCGGGCCAACAGACATGTAGCATATCAGTTAGCTTTACTGCCAAATTTAAAGGTTCACAATTTTTTTCATATCTCTGTGTTAAAAACATATGTACATGATGCTACTCATGTTATTAACTGGAATGATGTGCAAGTGGAGCTCAAAGGATATTTTATGGCGGAACCGGATTGTATCCTCGAAAGGAGGGAGATCTCGCTTCAGAATCACACCATTGGTTAGGTGAAGGTGCAATGGAAGCGCCTTAGTTCAAAAGAAGCCACCCGGGAATTGGAAAGTCATATGAGGGATGCATATCCAATTCTATTTCAGGGCAATTCTGAGGACAAAGAATAAATAACATCGAGGACGATGTTATAAATTAAGGAAGTGTGTATGTCACATGCCCCAGTTTGCAAAACAATTTCATGTTTTGGAGGAATATTATGTTATATTTTATGTTAAAGTTTGTAATTAATGACCAAGTGGGGTCAAGGATAATTTAATGTATTGCAGCATATTTTATTAATAAATAAATGAAAGATGAGACAACATCTTAGGGAAGCTTTTAAATTAGTGTTTTACTGGTCACTTGGTGGAGGAGGCTAGGTTGAGAGCAGATTGACATGTGGCAGCATCCTCAAACTACTTCTAGTTGTTGCAGGTGGAAACTTCCCTACTTTAGTGGCCAAGATTCCCCAAGAAAGTGGAACAAGAGCAGGTGTCTCATTAAGTCAAAACTGACCCAAAAGACCTAGGCATGTGAATAAAACTTCCCATTGAATACAACTGAGGATGCTCATTACGGATTTGTGATCATTTTGAGTGAATGAAGTGCACATGAGAATTCAATGGAGGGCATTAGCCGAAGTAAGTTTGAGTGGACAAGTGCTAAATACATGAACTAGTGCAACTATTCTAAGCTGAGTTCATACTATTGTAAGCAGAACTAAGTTACTATTGAATACTTAGAGAAGTTGCAGAGGATTTCTAGACTACATATCTCACCCAGTACTTCTACTAGGTGGACCAGGAGACAAGCTCGGGGCTCCTGAGAATTGCAGTCCAACTCTTCTCAAGGAGTTGGTTGGGAGGAACAGTTTCCTTAAGTTGTTGTCACCTCATCTATATTTCTAGGTTTTGCTTAGTTCAGTCATTTAAATTATTTACTGTATTTGGAAAGTTTAAGAGTTTTCAATAAGATAGTATATTTCTGTTTTATTTATGTTAGGGATAAATAGGAGAATTATATATGCTGAGAAAGTTAGTACTAGATAGATTAGAGTCAACTAATAGAGAAATTTATGAGGTAATTGATAGATAGAAATAAAATACCTAAACTATATTTTTCCACACCTTTTGCAAGGAAATCCTCTAGTACAGTAGGTTTGTTTATTTTCAAACAGTGGATTCAATATAATATGTATATAGATGCAAATGTTTATTTTCTACGGGATTTTATATAAATTGTTTATAAGTTGTATTTGCAATACTTAAAGTATTCAAAATAAACTAAATAAATATAGAAGGAAAGCCTAAGTAATACACACTGGTATGTGTAATATTTTACACAGTAAAACCAACAAAATTACATTTTATAAACCTAGTATGTAATCCTAAATAGATAATATCGAAAACAGTAAATTAGCTAGATTTACTTAGCAAAACAGTAAACTAGGTTAAATATTTACTCATTTAACTCACTTATGAGAAAATGTAAAATAGGGTTTACAAAAGATCTGTTCTTTCATAACAGATTAAATTCAAAATTTATAATATAAAAACCTAGTAATATATTCCAGAAAGTAGTGAAAAGAAATACATTTATTTCAATAATATCATTTCTTCGTCCTATTTCCAGAATTCATTGTTGTATTATTAATTATGCTACTATAAAAGTATTACCTTATAAAAGGTCCTTAAATCATATTTTTTAAATAAGAAATAATTTTTTTTATGATCTATTTAACCCTTACCATCAAAAAGTAAATAACAATAATTGAGCTAAAATAAATAGAATATACATAAATTTAAACCAAACAGAGATATTGCTAATGCATCCTTAAGCTGTAAAAATCCTTTTAATATTAAAACAAAACTGAACAGATATAGTCTCGACCTACGGCCTTTACTATTCCAGTCAAGGTTTAAAAACCTGAATATAAGTATCTACATATAAACAGAGATTTCATAAAAACCAAACATCTCTTTTCGACTACGAAAGCCCCTTTCAAAAAAAAAAGTGTTGTAAGAACAACCATTAAGTTTTTCCTTAAAAACCCTAAACAATCCGCATTTAATGACCTAATGGCCTATTAATTAAAGTCACGGCTTAAGCCAGCACTAAACAACACCATTAAAGTTCAACCATGGCCGAAAGGTCTCAAAAACTAATTCTTCAAGTCTCGGATGTGAGAGCTCAAATCATCCATTACAAAATAGCCACTAGGGCTTTTTAAATAAAAATAAAAACAAAAGAACAAATAGAGTATCTAAAAACTACGGCCGAACCAGAACCATCTTTCGTGCAGAAAAACTCTCTTAAAAACACCATACAACTCTTGTAGGAGTACCTCAGGTGAAACCGAGGCTTACCAGTTTGAATGCCTTCATGGAAGCTCTATTGGTGGGGTTTTATAAAGTTGAGCCAACGTAGGAGCCATAATTGTTATTTATACAATTTTGTTTCACAAATTATAATCTTAATTTTGTGCAGAAGAGTTTTAAATAATTCATTTTTCTTACTAAGACGGAGCGTAATAGTTGTTGGAATTCACGAGCTAACCCTAGCTTCCTCGTTTTGTCCACGAGATGAAATGATGCTCTGCCAAAAATAAAGAATGCAGTTTGCAGTGTTCAGAAGTGAAGTTCCAAGCCATGATGAGGTAAGGACCAAACCTACGGGAGGAAGCAGCCAGTAAAACAAAGTATTCAAGTCACTCTTCCAACAACCCCCTTCACACCGATTATGGTCTTAACCACTCACAGAGGACCAAAACTCACTCAGAATAGCAATGGCGAAGACAACCCAACTTGCAACATTTCTTTTCAACGGTCAAACCACCCCACAATAGCTGTAAGCACTGTTATCACTTAATATTGCACAGAAACTTGAAGTTTAGACTTGCAAAGAAGCTTGATATGGCTTATGAAAGGCCTATGTAAAAAAAATCAATGGAGGATTGACAACAATCCTGGTGGCCACAAGCTCACAGCTTGACCACCCCACAACAAAGACAAACAAAATCCGAATTTAGGGTTAGGACAAGCCTTTTCTTGTCTCCAAAGTCAACACAAAACCTAATCATCAAACACCAACCACGTGTCCTTCAAAATCATTTGCAATTTATGGTTTTCATGCTATAGTTTGGAAATCTCGTGTTAATCTGCACAATCATTTGTTCACAAGTCAAGAACTCAGGCTATCGTTACTTGTATCATTATCCTCGTTTTATTTTTCTTTAAAAACCAAAGACATTGTGATTAAGAGGTATTCACTTTTCACAAGGGTTGTATGCATAATTTGGATATCTAAGATGTTCTCATTTTACTTAAGGTCTACTATTAGTATTGGTAATTTACAATTCAAAGGAAGATGAACCAACTTTACATGGAAATACCTAACTATAGGAATCCTGGAGCTATCATTAGTATAATAATAAATTTAAAATTTACAATATATGCGTTTTAATTGATAACTCATATAAAACGAGATTTTATATACAATAAAATTAAGTACAAATGCTTGATTAAGAAGAATCACCAACATAGAATGTTTATAGTTTAGAAAGAACTCAAACAAATATAAATAATACTTTATACCAAACAACAACGATAAATATGTAGTTATGGTCGCAAGTATGTTTAACATATCTTCTAGTTTATCGACTTCTTAGGATACTATACCCTTAAAGGAAGAACTAGATATGTTCTTATTATACACCTTAAAAAAAATTGAAACACAAGTCTATAACTGAGAACACAAGGAGGAAGAGTGATGGAACAAGTGTTGTGGTAGTAAATATAACTGCACTAAACCCATTTCTTTTACAATAGTTTTATTACAAACATCCATGCATATTTCTAATAGTAGAAATACCAACAATACCTTTTACGGGGACAAGTTGCAAAATAAACAATTTAACTAGCATTTTATCCTATGCTAGTTGAGTGTTATTCTTGGTCTAGAATTTACTAGTAACAAAACTACTTACCTGTTTAGAACCTGTAAAAGAAGCATCACTTCACTGCGTTAGTTGCAAGCTATGCAATCCCCAATCTCGTCTAAGGTTCTTTCCTACTTGACATAAGACAGAAATAACACACTTAGCATCAGATTCAGATGTAGTTTTCTTTCTTGCCCTTTTCAAACATAAACTGCTGAATTTAACATCTGTAACATGGTATTTCAAGATAAACAAATAAATTATATTGAACTAAAGAATTAAAATTCTCAATTCTAATTACTACTGTTTGAGTAACTGCTAGTAGTTATTGGTTCATAGATAGTAACATCCTTGAATGTTTTATGTTACACGAAATTTTTTAAATTTTTATGAATTTTTGGTTTATTACAAAAATTCCACCCAACAAGCCCAAGAAAGTGCTCTGATACTAGATGTGGGAAACCTCCTACAATAAATAATTAAAATGGACGATATAATAGAAATAATAAAACACATTAGAAATTTATTGATCACAAGACACTTCGAGGGGGAAACCTCCTTTGATCAAGCTCAATAAAAAAATTTCATGGATTCCCTCATTGGCCTCAACATGTACTTATATACTAAGTCTAATCTAAACAACTATTACTCCCCATTACTGTGGGATAATACAATATACTCACGGGATGACTTACAAGGAATATGCATCCAACAACGATATACTAACGAAGTAAAGAGAAGGGTTAACATGGTTTCATAGCATCGTAACAAGAGGAGGTGTTACGACTGGAGGAGATCAAGGAGAAACATGCATAAATAAGATACTTTGATCGATGAAAAAAAAGAAAACATTGTTTGATGTCTAGAAAGAAAAAAGGGGTCTTCTTTGATGCACATGATGAGTTCATTAATAGAAATTAGGCTTCAACATCTACTACTACATGGCAGTATGGGATGATGTGTCAATCTTGGAAATGCCTCAAATATTTGATCAGTTATTTCAAAGAAAGTCAATAGAGATGGTAAGCAAGATGAAGAATTTATTTAAAAGTTGTTTAGTACTCATGGAATATAACAATGCTTTGGAAGAACTATCGTCTTTAGTTGGGGAACCTCAACTAAGTGTGGGACCAGAGAATAAATTTTATTACATTGGTAAAAGGCTGAAAACTTGTCGTGGGGTAAGAATGAATGCAGAGATAGGTGATTATGATATGGATTTTATCATATTTGATTTGAGGTTAGATGTTAATATTATAACAAGAAAAACATGGGAAATCATGGGAAATTTGAGACTAGTATGGTCTCATGTTCAGCTGCATATAACCAACCAGTCAAAGGACTTTCCTATTGGTCGAATGACATGGGTTCCTATTGAAGTGGAAGGACTCTGGACCTGTGCAAATTTTTAGGTCATAGATATTGTCAAGGATACAAATCTATATCCCGCACTTCTAGGGATCAAATGGGCTATCAACAATCAAACAATAATCAAATTCAAAAAGAGAATACTATCATTTGAAAATGCGTAACTATAGGTGGTCACTCCAATTGATCCTATGGAAGGACAGAGATATGGTGAACCAGTAAACAACGAAGGACAAGAAGTATCTATGGACAATATTTACAATATTTTCTATGCGATGGACGACTATGTCAACTTGATAGCTGATGATAACTTAAGTTAGTGAAGTATCAACTCATGTTTGTTAGACTCGAGAGAATATCTGGAGAACTGGCAGAATCGACTACATGAAGTATCAATGCAAAAGTGTGCAAGAATAAATTTTATTTTGTGATGGGTAGGTACTAAGGTATGTGATCTACCTACATATGAAGGATTACCTATCTTAGATACATATCTTATAGAGTTTGACTCAAAAAATTATTGGAACCTTATCGTTTTTTAGCATTGGATATTACATTGAAGGCTATGCCCGCTAGGTGGTGGGTTTCTCATAAGTAGTCCATTTCAAAATGGCCTCAATGATGATGGCTACTAGAAATCAAATTTGGAAAAAATATGTTTTATACTGGCCGTAAATATATGGGATTAACAAATCCTATCGAGCAAATTAAATTTTTTTTTGCAACATGGAAGACATCACTGTGATAGGAATGGATTCATCAATTCTTACATACTTTGGACATGATATCGAGAAACAAATATACATCGGTTGAGCTACAACGCTAAACGATCAAGTGGGAAGAGATAGCTACCAATTTCACAAACACTTTTAGCTTTACGAATGACAGTCTAAAAGTTGATGCTACTCTGCAAGTTAGAAGAACCAATATTTTTTAAGACATCCCTGTTCCAATTTCAAATTTCCCTCAAAGCAATGTGAAAATTCAGAATTGGATGGAATTTTATAACGTAACTAGAGAACCTAATGATGATGATCCACATGATATAGAATATTCCTAAGTATCAAGCAGTGGCAGGATCAAGCTTGTTGAATGACAAATTTTTGAAGAATTGGATGGAATTTTATAACGTAACTGGAGAACCTAATGATGATGATCCACATGATATAGAATATTCCTAAGTATTCAAGCAGTGGCAGGATCAAGCTTGTTGAATGACAAATTTTTGAATCCCCTTAGAAGAAAGAAGGTGAATATTGGTCCTCCAAAAAACCTGAAATTTGCCAATATTGGAGATTATTGGGATGATGAGACAATAGGGAAGATTACATACTTATTGCATAAATTCTAGGATCTATTCCCTAATAAGTTTTCATAAATAAAGGGGATTATTGGTGACCTAGGATAAATGAAGATTCCCTTCAATTCCAATGCAAAAACTGTCAAGCAGTGACCATATAGACTCAATCCAAGATATAAGGAGAATGTCAAGATAGAATTAAACAGAATGCTAGATGCAGCAATTATAGAACTTGTCGAAGAATCCAAATGGATTATCCCTATGTTAAGTGACTTCTCATAGGGAAAGTTGTTCTATATCATATGTTAAGTGACTTCTCATCATGAGCATGTGTTTGAAGTAGAATTTATGTTTTATGTTACACTTTTATGAGAAATATGTGCACAAGTAAAATGCTTGGTATATATTTTTTTAATGGGGAAGATTTATTTTTATTTTTTACATTATTTTCTAGTAGAATATCATTTTTAGATTAGTATTAATTAACTTAAATGTATCTTAATTTTAAAGTCATTAAACATTAAAAGAAATAAATAAAATAAGAAAAATTAATTAAAAGACAAATCAATTGGAAATAATTGTGTACTTTATCACCATGTGATATATTCATGATCTCGTCATAGTCATTCTTAATAAATATTGCTTTTGAGATGTGAAATCATATGATAAGAGAATAGCTCTTTCAATTCTTAATATAAAATCGAAATCCATAAAAGGATAAAATCCACGTAAGTTTGTGGATCTAACGAAATCCATAAAAGATAAAATCCACGTAAGTTAGTAAGTTAATAAATTAAAGCAAACCTTATAACAAAGGGAGACTTTAATAGTAAAATAATTATTTCGATTTTTCATTTAAAAGTTGTTTAAAAATAATTATTTTTCAATGAGAATTTTGTTTAAAATGGGCCATTTCCCAAGAGACTTTCCAAAACAAACTCTGACAAAATTATTAGTAGGCAACAATTAATAGACCATTTTCCAACTAAGGTTGAGAATATTAGACAAAATCTGATTCATTTCAGATACTTTTAACATAAATTCATGTGAATTCACAGTGAAAACAGAAGTCTCTCTCTCGATCATCAACAACGTGGGGATTCCATCGACCTCTTGTCATTTAAAATTGATCCTCTCTGAAACCACTGTTAACGTGGAGTTTGAATCAAACGTTCTTCATGGATTCCAATTTGACCGCTTCTCCTATAAAAACTGAAGTACGACATCCAAAAGTTTATATTAATAATACTAAAATTAATGACTTCCCCGCTTCCCTCCCCTCTTCTGCAGTTGAGTTTGTATGGCAAAGGGAGGAGGAGGGGCGGCGCTCCGCTCCTTTGGGCGCCAAAGGGGCGCTTTTGAGGGTGGCCTTTTGGCGCCCAAATAATAATAATAATAATAAATTACATTTTAGCCTAGGCAAATAACATGTAATATCAATTATCCATGAAGATTTAACTCGATACATAAATCCATTTGTTGTTTTACGTCATGCTTATGAATTATAAAGAGAACAAAGTTAAGTCTTATCTAATCACCGTTTTTCATCATGCTTATGAATTATATGGAGAGAACAAAATTTAAGTCTTATCTAATCACGAGGCTTTGTCATTACATTTTCATTTTGAGTATTTTATTTTTTCCATTGTTATAAGGGGACTTGCCTTCTAGGGTTGTGCCACTTGGGGATCTTGATGAAACATTTCTTTGTGGTTTCAAAATAGGAAACTCTTGGAAATGCATAAGGGGTGGGTCAGTGTTTTCTACAAAGCACTTCGATGAAGGGAGGCTACCACAAGTTCCTCCTAAAATTGAGGGTTTTTATAGGCTTTTCACAAATTTTCCAATTAAAGTTTAAAAAAAAAAATTTAATTGTTATTTAGTCTCTATTTTAGGGTTAGTCTTTATAATTTATTATTTCACTATTTTAGCATGCAATATCATTAATTCAATTTTTCAATTACAACCACTAAAATTTTTGAAATATGAATATCAAAACTCAAGTGACAAATTTGAAACTTATCATCATGATTTGTATAACTTGTTTGTATTATTTATTTTAAACCAATTAGTGCAGATAACTGATGGAAATCCTAAGAAGCAAACAAAAATTATATTAAGAACTCATAGGACGTGCTGATTATATTTTTTTTGTTGTTTATAAGGATATTTTATGGAAATTCACGTGATATAGCAGGAATATTGTGATGAACGGTAACTAGAGTTATACTAGCATTAACTTTTCTTTTTAAAATTTTATAAACGTGTTAGTAAAAATGACATGCCATTCATATACTCCCTATATGAATCTAAGGTAATATTTTTTTTATGGAAATTGCAACTTTTACTTGCCCTTTTAAATAAATAATAATAAAATGGGATAATGATTAACTTTAATAAAAGTAAAAGAATTTACTTAAAATTGTTTTAAAATTTTATAAAAGAACTCGGTTAAATTTTTTTTAATGTTGTATCTTAAAGTTTTTTTATTTGAATGTTATACTTTGTTTGACATTTCCATCTTTAATTATCATGTCTCCTAATTGGAGAGTGAAATGGTTAATTTTTTTTTAATGTTTTATTTTAAAGTTTTTTTATGTGAATTTTATACTTAGTTTGACATTTCCATCTTTAATTATCATGTTTCCTAAGTGGAGAGTGAAATGAATCAATAAAAAGTAGACTTGTTTTTTATTTTTCATGTTTATGAGAGAATAATAACTCAAATAGATTTAATTTAAGAAGGTAATATGAAAAAATTAGAAATAACTATTTAGTACTTATAAAAGGATTAATAAATGTAAGTAGAATTAAATGATTCTATTGAACGTATATGTCAAAATAAGCCAAATAAACAACTCCAAAGAATCGATAAACAAAAATGGATCTTCATTGAAAATGAAAGTGACCCATAGCAACACTTTGAGTGAAATCACGCAAAACAAATTGAAACCAAATGAAAGCAAAGTATTTACAAAGGTGAGATTGGGCCCCAAAATTGAAAAAAGATCAACAAATTATGAATCACATCATAATTTATTTGATTTTAAATGGTTAGAGTGGTGTAATTATTTATAAAATATTTGTTTTGTTTAATATACAAGTTTCTAAAAGGTTCTAATTTATCTTTCGAAGAAAAAATCTTTTTTTCCAATTTAGGGGTTGATTTTAATTTTTTTGTAAACAAGAGTATGAGATGTTTACGCCATGGCTCTATTTTTTACCAAAAAAAAAAAACCTGTATACTGGTATCAACACTTTTCTATTTGGGGGTGCTTTTGGTGTTTTTTATGCAAAAATTGTTGTTTTTGAGGCTAGAGTTCTCGTTCTTAGTATAAAGTTCTCATTTCATAGTATAAGTGGTTTAGAGAATATTGTCACAAATTTGATATCTGTCAAAGAAATGGAAAACCGTCATGAAGAGATGAAATGTTGATCGTACTGTAAGTAACTTTGCATGAATTTGATAAACGGGTTGTTCATTTTATGGGTCCCATTAACCCACCAGGAAAACGTATGGGTGCATGTTATATCATCACTATGACATACTACTTAACCAAATGGTCCAAAGAAACACCAACAAGAGATTGCATTAAGTACGACTACTACAAGATTTTTATTTGACCATGTTGTGACCCAATTTGGATCCCCAAAAAATTTGATAAGTGATCAAGGTACACATTTTGTGAATCATACAATTGAAAAATTAAGTGATGGATTTCAGATTCATCACTAGAATACAACACCATATCACCCACAAGCATATGATGACATTGAAGTGTTTAATAATATCTGAGAATGCATTAAAGAATATTTTCAATGATTAGAGGCATGATTGGGATCATAAGAAACCTGCAGTATTATGGGATTATCACATGACCTGCAAAAATTTGATCGGACAAACTCCATTTAGATTGGTTCATGGACAAGAGGCCATCATGCCATTAGAATATATTGTACCCAATATTAGAATTTTCGCTATTACTGAGATGACAGATGTTGAATCAATAGAATAAAGATTTCCGCAGCTAATACAGTTGGAAGAAGGTGGCTTCATTGCAGGATATCATCAACATGTCGATAAGGAGTGACAGAAGGCTTGGCACAACTGCCAAATTTAATTCAAGTAATTTCAGACCAATGATTTTGTACTTCTATATGGTAGTACATTTTTTAAGCATCCCGATAAGCTTGGAACGCACAGGTTGGGACCATATGTTGTCATTCATATCACCAATGGAGGTGCGGTTCAATTACAAAATCTAGATGGAACACCCTTCAATGGGATGGTGGATGGAATTTAGGTGAAACCATATTAGGATAGTTGTACTTTGCTAGACTAAAAAGATAGTGCCTAGAAAAAAATCTATATATATTGTTTTTGTTGCAATTTTATAATTTTGTCACAAGTTTTAGGATGTGTCACAAGTGTAATATTATGTCGAAGACTATACATCTATTGCAAGAGAAATGTTGTTGCAGACTATACGTCTGTCCCAATGTGAACTCATGTCACAAGATATAGTTGAAGTAACAAGATATTTTGACTGCATGCTTTTTGGTCACATCTTCCATTAATGCATAATAACTACTTAATTTTATGATTAGTGAAGTGATGGTTCGATTGGTGTTTTATTGGAATGATGGGAAAGATTTTCCTATGTGATAGAACCACCTTTTCCATTGATTGTAGATGCACGTGAGTGAACCACTTCATGCATGAGGAAACCTACTTCATCTTCGTGCATATATTTTTTCATTCATTTGTATCCAACTGAAAAGCTTTCTTGAGCTGATTTTTCTCTCTAAAACCCCTTTGAATTTGAAACCATCTATGTAATTGAAATCCCTATGTCAAGCACAAGAACCATTCAAGGATCTGGCATGGAGGTTCCTTGTGCCATGCCCATTATTAAAGAAGTTCCAGAAGTTGTATCGAGATCGGTGGCAGTCAATTCCCCAAGAAAAAAATGAAATGGTCATGGATTTGTTCCTCAATAGAGATTTAGAGCTGCCCATGATCATGAAACATTAGGATATAGTCAGTGATCATGTTACTGAGATATATTCCCTCAAGGAAAAATTATTCTTCTCATGTAAGTAAATTAGCAAGAATGTTAAGTATTCACCGGTTAATATAGCCATTCCGGAAGGCATCCATGTTGTGGTAGACATTCTTTCAAATATGAAGAATATGGGATTCACAGACCTCAATATGTGGAAGATCCCTAAGTTGAACATGTCAAGGTACATGACCTTTGTACAAATGGTCAAAGGAGGACCTATTCAACTTGTTCCAATGAAGTGGGAACAAGGACTCGGAAATTTGGGCATAATATCACTAGTTCACATGCCCCATTTTGGTCGCATGATAGAAGTTAATACGTGTGTCAAAAATTTGTTGGTTTACTTCCATGGAGATTGCCTCCGCCTCGACCTAATTTCTTCAATCACTGGACTACCTCTTGCAAGGGTTGACCCAATGTCATTCTTTTCCAGAAAGGAGCAGGACCTAAGCCTAGTTGGACAAATGGAGAAATACAACATAGTAAGAGATAATATGGTATTTTCTATTGCCTATATCAATGATACAGTTGTTCGATTCATAACGAAAGTATTATCCAGCAAGCTACTCATAAATATGCAACTGAACCATTGTATTGCCAAAATCATTGTTGCAGCATAGTAGGGTGCTACAAGTGTCCAAATGAATTGGTTGACCTACCTATTGAATGAATTATTAGCAGATACCACAAATTCCCAAGACAAAGGTAATCCCTTTACCTATTTGTGGCTGTCAATTCTAATATCCTTTGTCACATGGGTCGAGCTGCAAAATTACCAAGGGATGGATGTGCATGTTCCATGCCAGTGAGTGCACTACCCAAAACTCTGGTATGAGAAGAGAAATCCACATAGACAAAAAAAAAAAATTTGAGTTTTACTTACATGTTGATGCACTAAGGAATCACATTGGGAACCAAGCATGAATTTCCATGGGGATTGTTCAGTGGTTCAACATTATTATAATATTTTCTATTGGGGATCACCAAATCTATTTACAATCATGACAAGACCCCAACCGCCAATGGTTAACCACTAAGTTTTAGTTAACCGATGAATACATTGAGACAATTGTCCAGGACTAGCTCGAAGAATGAAGACAACCTGTCGCAAATGATCCACTATCTACTGAAACTAAACCGTGACAGGATGGAACATGGACAAATCAGGGAGGAGATCACTAGGAAGAAGAAATCCTATTCATATCCCCCTATGAAAGCAATGAAGAATCCATAATGACCCCAATGGATACGGAAAAGGGTGAAAAGAAAAAAAGATCTAAAGAATCAAAGAAAATTCACAAGAAATAGAAGATCAATAAAACATCTAGAGCCGGTGGCCTTACCAATGATGACTGCAATCTGATTATTGATCGAATTGAGGAAGTCTCCAATGAAAGTTGTAAGCAGATTGATGGACATAATACCGACTTGGTTAGAGGTATCACAAATTTACTACAGAATCTTTGTGTCATGATAAAATAAGTTAGAGTAGAAGTCATTTGGGACTCATCCTAACTCGAGTCATAAGAAGCTGGTCCTTTTGAGGATTGACCTATCGAAGTACCATCTCTGCCACAGAACAAAAAGATTCAAGTGTCTCCTAAGGCACTTAGTTTGGGCACACTAGAGCATAATGCCATGATAAAAGACATTGGTCATGTAAGTCTCAACTTTTCAGTGATCCCCATGTTTCTACTAAATAAAATTCAACAGGCTAGAATGAATGAGATCAAGTCGAGAGATCATGTGTTTTTTGAACAACTGAAACATTCAAAGAAGATTGGGTTTTGAACAACTGAAGCATTCAAAGTGCAAGGGACGGAGCAAAAATCACAGAAATGGCAACAAGACAGATAAATATTGGAGCAAGCTATCGCGCTTGCATGCCGTGAATTCTCTTGTAGGCCCAAGTTATTCAACTTGGTGAGGTAGCTTCCAACATTCACCAACAATTTACAGAGTTAGAAGCAAAGTTGACTCACAGAACAAATACATTATACAACTTGAAGAGAACTCTAAATAGTTCCCCTTTTTTTATAGGGTGCATTTAGTGGCTATTTTTAACCCAAGTAAAAAAAATGGTGCTACTAGTGGCACACTATGTTTTGAGGGGAATAAAATTATAAAATTTTGGAAACTCATGAGCTATTTTTTTTAACACAAAAAAAACAAATATTTATTTCAAAAGTATCATTTGTTTCAAAAAAATTAAAATATATACATCAAATTGAATTATTTTTACAAACAAGCAAAATTAGTTTAAAACCTACTCAAATTTAAACTAAAAAAACTATTTAAAACATAAAAAAAAAACAATTAAAAAAAAACCATTAAATTAAAAAAAATAAAAAAAAATTAAAAACTCTTAAAAAAACTATTAAAAAATATTGTTATGTTAGCGTTACTTTTCAATTTAGAGGTTGATTTTAAGATTTTTCTACTAATGATATTGATCCCTACGTTCATGCTTTCAAAGAAGTTATAATTTTATCATTTCAAAAAAACAATGTGCTACAAGTAGCATTATATTTCTATTCAATGTTTGAATTTAAGGTTATTGGTAGCAACAATGTGGGTTTCTAAGAAAATGGTTGTATTTTAACCTTGAAACAAAACACAATTTCTATTGGTAGCATCACTTTTTGATTTGAAGGTTGATTCTTGTGTGTTTAGCACAAAAAATGAATTTTTAGAGATAGAGTTCTTATTGTGAGTATAAAGTTCTCGTCGGGTTGTATAATGTGTTTACACCCCCTGAGGTACTGCAAGTGAAACAAAAGGAAGTAACTGAAAATTTCCAAAAGATTCAGGAGGTCGAAGCACTTTGTGCCAAAGCATATGCGCAACTTTCTAAGTCTTGGGAAGCCTTGATGGGTGATGCAAAGTTAGAGCAAGTCACGAAGTAGCTTCATACCGCAAAGGAAAGTCTAATCGGGCTAAGAAATGCATTGAAAACATTGTCGTTGGCCGAGAAGATGAGCAAGGTTGCTGACTTCAAAAAATTATAGTAACAAGTTGTCGAATTGGGCGTGTCGTAGACCTCCAGGACAAAGCAGATCCAGTTACAGGAACCATCCACCCTATCCATGAGCGAGTGCGATAGGTGCTGGGAGTGACAAGAGTTGAAACTTTGGAAAATATCAGTTCCAAACTTGTCAAACAAATTCAGAAAGTAAAACAAGATCTGCATAGAGAAGCAAAAGATGTCATGAAAATATGTCATGAGTTTCAGAATAAAATTGACATGACAAAAATATCTGGCTGAAGTGGCTCGGGACAAGTCACAAGTGAGTGTTGGGGGACTATTGGCCCTAGGAAATTACATACCAGTTTTGGTCATAAATGTGAAGAATTTGTTCGAAAGGCAAGCAAGGTCATGACATAATACGAGAAGAGTAAGTCAAATCTGGGAATTTGACATGTTTTGAGGAAATAGTAAATGTAAGGGTGAGTAAAGTTAAACTAATAATCTATTTTTTGGAATGGGAATTATTGTAAGTTGGGCCGATAGTGTCTTCATTATTATAACGAGATTTATTGGGTTAGTTAGAAAAACTAGTCGACTATTAGAGAAAGAATTGTAAAAAGTATATAAGGTTGACCCATAAGCTGTGTGTGGATCATGATGTAATTGTATCAATGGGGAATAAACCACTCTTATCTAAAAAAGAGCTCGATAGAGAAATATGATCCTGATAAGGGGTCGACAAAAAGAAGAAGAAGACATGAGAGCATGAGAAAGACAAAGAAAACCCATCCATTGTAAAGAAGATTCTGAGAGAAGTATGCAAGTTGTGTGCACAAACCAAAAGCTTTCCAAATATTAATCTTTCCATATGAAGAGTGCTTTTGTAGTTTTCCCCATATGGGTCTCCATGTCAAATATGTGTGTATTTGATGTCAGTGTATTAGGTGTCCGAATCTTTATCAGTTTGTCACACTTATATTGATACAATATTGTGGATTGTCGATGACAATGATGGTAGACATAATTTAATTCTATATATTTTATATGTTATGTATGTGTTGATGGAGCAGTCTTCTTTCTAGTTTTGTGTGTATCAATGGTATTCCATCCCTCTGTTTCGGTTGAGTGACCTGTTAATGTTGCGGCAAAGAAATCCCATTCCATAACTACATAATATTGGTTCTTACAATCATTAGAAAAAATTTGGGGTCTAAAATGGGCCTTATAAGAAAACGTGCCAACAATAAATTTTGTGAGTTCAAATTCAAGAACCAATAGAATTTCACTAAAACGAGTCAACCATAATGGTTGAATTGCCATATTTTTCATAAAAGAAAACTACTTTTTTTGTTTGTATTTTCGACATATCTCCCTCTATTTTTACTCAAATTTTGAGCGAGAGAGCTCATTGGATGAGGAATTTGATTACACATCCAATGAGTACCCACGCTACATACTTTTGATAGACCCCACTAACCCAAAAACAAGAAATACCTGAGAAAATATGATGATGACATCATCATCATGTTTTTTAAGGTATTTCTTGTTTTTGGGGTAGCGGGGTCCATCAAAATTATGCAGTGTGGGTAGTCATTGGATGTGGAATTAAATTATGCATTCAATGAACTCTCCCGCTCATAATTTGAGTAAAATCATAGGGATATATGTTGAAAATACGAACACAAAAAAGTAGTTTTTTTTATTCTTCCACCAAAATTAATAACTACTATTTTATTATTCTAACTATTATTTTGTTATTTTATTATTTTCCTTCGGAGGCCCATTTTAGACCTCAAATTTCCTCTAATTCCCCATAGGTATCTTAGGTGAGACCTCACTTGCGTCACAAGTGTTTCTAACAGAGTTACACTCTGTCGAGACGGTATCTTGGTATTTGTTGGATAGGCATATAAATTTGAACCTAGGTTAGTGGAATCGACACCAACATGTCACCATGTAGGAAGGAAGTCTTCACATCCATGTGATATACCTCCCACCTCTTTGAATTTGAAATGGCCAAAAATAGTCTTATAAAATCCATTATTGCAATAGGAGAGAATGTTTCATTGTAGTCCATCCCATGAACTTGTGAATACCCATTTGCAACTAGTCTATCCTTGTACTTGGTAGTGGATCCATCAAATTCTAGTTTGGCCTTGTATATCCATTTACACTAAACTAGATTTCTCCTAGGAGGTAAGGAAACAAGTTTCCAAGTCTGGTTGTCTTGTAGTGAATCAAATTCATTATCCATGGATGCATTCCATCTTGGATCATGGAAACCCTCTTTGTAGGACTGTGGATCAGACGACATCATCATGAAGCACCTCTCTAGGAGAAGTGGATCTATATGGCAGAGTGAAAGGTTTTCATCTTGAAACTGAGCTCTTGTTCTTCTTTTGTCAAATGGATCCCCAACACTATTCCCAACAACTTCATTTAGTTTTTAGGCCCATTTAGGCCTTGGATTGGGAGCATGTGTTGGATCTAGATCTAGATCTAATTGAGCTTCATTATCAATATCAAGATATTGATCATCTTGATCCTCATATTTGGACTCTAAATATGAAATATTAGTAGAGACATCATCATATGAAAATGCAATTGATTGAGTAATTATACCTTCTTCTTCTTCAGTTGGTTGTTGATCATGTAACAGATCTTCATTGAACTAAACACTCCACTCTATGAAGAACCTTCTGGTTGCAATCTCCAACATTTTATAAGCCTTTGCTTCATATGCATATCCCAATATTATGCATTCACTACTTTGAGGTTGGAAGGATTTCTTCTTGTGAGTTGGAATTCTATCCCTTTCTTTGGAGCAAAAAACCCTCATATTTGAGACATTGGGCTTACGTCCCACCAATCATTCGAATGGAGTGACCCCAACCATTGAGTTTTTAGGAACTCAGTTTTGGATGTACGAAGCACAGTTAACTACTTCATCCCACATATATGATGGAATATTTCTTGTTTCAAGAAGGCATGTAACCATCTCTTTCAAAGATATGTTCTTCATCTCAACTACACATTTTTTTGTGGCGTGTATGGGACTGAGTGTTGCATTTGAAAAATTATAGAAGCACACAACTGCTGGAATTCTATTTTGATGTACTCTCCTCCATTATCTGATCCAAGTACTTTGATATTCTTCTCAAGAGTGTTCTCAGCTAAGGATTTGAAAATTTTAAAGGTTTCAAACTCCTCAGAACTCTTCTTAAGAAAGTAGACCCAACAATACCTCGAGTAGTCATCAATGAAGTCCAGAAAGTATCTGGATCCATTCATAGAAGTTGTAGGAATTAGTCCAGAAACATCACTATGAACCAAACCAAGTGTATAGGAAACTCATATTTCCTTTTGAACCCCATACCTTTGCTCTAGATGCTTACCTACCAAGAAACCATTGCATACACCTTCAACGGTTTTGATGAGAGGAAATACCTTAACCATCTCTTCATTATCTAGCTTCTAGAGATATTTGAAATTCAGATGGCCAAATATTTCATGCCACAACCTACTTGTGTCATTAGCATGAGTCAATAGGCACTTGGATATAGATTAGGAAGAAAATAAGAGAAATCATATGCCATGAAGGCATGATTTGCAACTCCTTTCACTATCAAAATCCTAGTAGAGATTTCTGAGATATCCATTGAGTCAGGATCAGATGTGAATCACTTAGGTGATCCTGTATGAGTCATCTAGTATACAAATAACATATTTTCTTCCATGTAGGGAACATAGAGGGAACTCTTGAACACTCCATGCTCAAATTTGATTGAACCTTTCCCAATAGCTAGGATTTGAGATTCATCTCCCATGTGAATGCTTGGACCACCAAATATATCTATAGAAGAGAATGATTATTTACAGGAAACCATGTGGTTGGAGGATCCAAAATCAATGAGAAAATCTTGTGATAGAGAAAATCCTGCCTTCAGAGCATGGCATATCTCATGATCTTCAGTCTTGTTTCTAGGACCAAGATTCCTTGCACCTTCAGCAAGGGAAATATTGTTCTATTCAAGGATTATAGACATTTTTTCTATGGTTTTCTTCGTACATAGGTTCTCTGGGTGATTCCCTCTCTTGTAGTATGAGCACTTGGCCTTGTCAAACGTTTTGTACTTGTCCTTCTTAGAATCTGAGGCTCCTTCTGAAGGATTCTTCTTTTCCTTAGGATTGAAATCAATGTTATTCTTTTCCTTTCCTTTTTGCTTCATCCTTTATTACACATTCTTAGTCTCCCCATCTAAGAGAGCTTAATTTTTGGAGGCTTTGAGATCTCCCATTTGTATAATCATATCTTGTTCTTGAATAAGATATTTTGTGAAGGAATCAAGGGATGGAATTTTCTAATTAGGAGTTCCAGTTTCCCAGAGTGAAAGGTGGATATGAAAAATGAGAATTATGGGCCAATTTTTCTTAGAATTGAGATCACCAATTTATCATCCTTCTTGTTAATCCCCCACTGCTTGCACTGCATGACCAAATATTTGAACTTGGTGAAGAACTGTTGAATGGTTTCTAAGTTGGTTGGATGAAGAGCCACCAAGTCATTTTTCAGCATATGACTTCTCATCTCATCCTTCTTGATAAACAATGATTCCAAATTCTACCACACTTCTTTTATATTTTTTAATCCATCTAGGTGGAAGAGAAACTCCTTGGAGATATGAATGCACAGGAAACCAAATGCTTCATCTAATTTGTTTAGATACTTCAACTTCTCAAGAGGTTGTGGGGGTTTGACCTCCTTACCCATGGTAACCCTGTATAGATCGTTGTTGCACAACACAATCTGCTTATCAACCCTCCAATCAAGATAGTTTAACGGTGTGAGGATCCTGGTTTTCAAGGATTTTGAATTCTCCATCTTCCAGGTTCAGGGAGAAACACAATTCTTTTGAATTGTTCAATTTACCTGCAAAAACACTTGAATTTGAAGGAAAACCAATTCAATCACTCTCTACTTTGACATGTGCACATTATCTAAATGAATCACACATGTGTAGACTTATCTGGACAAAATCTAGAGGGAGCAAGGAAAAGATACCCATAATTATGTGGAACCCAACTTCTTTTAGTGCATCAATGGATTTTTTTGAGGATTGAATTTGGCCTAATTACATGCTCTTATACCATGTTTAATTTAGAAAATATTAGGATCTTCAAGCTTCAGGTTGAACCTCACTGTGAAATAAGTTTGAAGAAGGAAGAATAAATTTAGTACAATGATCAAACTATCATGGTGAAATTGAACAGTTAAGAGACAAAAAATGGTCAACATAACATTAATCTCATTAGCATTAATGTGTGTGTAGTAAAAAAATGATACAATAAGGAGGATTTGAATATACTAGGTGTGATTTGAATTCACCAACTTGGAATGACTCTAGAGCTAACTAGCTATGGGTAAATCACCAGTGGGATCTCACTAATTTAACTCAGGATGACTAAATTAGTTCACAATCATTTAACTGAAAAAGGTAGGTAGGGAAAGGAGCCTATCCTCCTTAAATCAAGAAACTATGGCGCTAGGATAACTGGAGATGAACTAACTAACGCCCATCACAAGATAAGTCAACACGTACTAGGGTGAACTTATGGTGGGACTCCCAAGACTCAGTGTGGGTTCCTAAATTATAGGGATTGGCATCTAGAGCTCCTAAACTCATGCAAACAGGTGCATCAAATGGTAGGTGGGCCCCAGATGAGTTCCTCATGGAACTAGTGAAGTGGAAACATACTCCTAAACTAGGAAATGACATCTTAAACCATGGTGGTAAATGGAGGATTAACATTACTCTTAACATATTGTTGGTTGCATTAACATATTCTAGATGATTGTGAGAAACAATTATGTGATTATGAATGTTCTTAACTTCAAGGAAATTTTGTGTAATTAATATTTAGTGTTTTGTACATATTTGATTCTTGATATTGGCTTAGCATTGTTTCAAATACTTCATAGATTGTTTATGACTTACTTGATTGATCTTGAAGGCCTCTTTCTCAGCAATTTTGAATTCGGATGACCATGTAGTTTTTATACATAATGGAATGAGTTTTTACATGATTTAAACATCTCTTTATGTATTTCATGCTCCCCCTTTCTTCAATCTTGGTTTCCATTGTTTAAATTTGACTTTTACTATGTCTGTATCTTGTTAGTTCTGTGACTAGCAAGGGTTGAGGGATTTATGGAAAAATTAAAGAAATGATCAAATAAATTCTCTGGGGAACCAATGGATGTATCATTTATACTTATTCACAACCTTTCCAATACATCATGGTTTTTGATTCAGATAAAATATGAGGTAGTTATCAACTTTTCTGCTGTGGGACATAGTTTCATCATGACAATCTAAGGAGCTCTAACATAATAAATCTTATAGCTACAAAATATTTTTAGGTTTCACTTGGTATCAATGGTTATAATCTAATGAATATCATCTAAGGAAGAATCGTAAGGGAGCATAAGAGGCTAAGTGATGAAATTCCCATTTAGGGCCTAGTTAGCTTATATAAGTAAGGAGGGGTGCACCACTGAGGGGATATGACCAAGAAGGTGACCCCAATCAAGTGAGAGGGAGTTTAATCATGACCTCCCTACACTTATACATCATTTGGAATTCCATTATATTTCTAAATGGAGTGCTCCTTCTCCCATTGGATCATTTTTATAAATTAACCTCTTAATGGAGTGCTCCTTCTCCCATTGAAGCAATAAAATAGTTTATCCCTAAGTGAGCCTAAACACCATCCAAGTGAAACATTCCCTTCTGAAATGGTGGGTTTGAAGGTATGTGTTTTAGGTGTATAACATTGCCCCATAATAAATCTTATTGGGGGTAGAGGAAGTGGAAAAGGTGTCTGTTGGCCCACACTATATAATGGGAAGAGTTTGTTTCCCATCTCAAGGGGCATGGATGAAGAAAACTCATCTCTTTCATTACATGAGGCCATATGTCTAATTTGATGAAAGGGATGGATGTAAGATATTAAAATTAACCATTTCTTTCTGAGTTTAAATGAGGGATCCAAAGCCATTGAGGATGAAGAAGGTAAAGCCTCATTTCATTTCCATTCCAAGCATAGTTATTGGAGCTTTTAATGGATATATGATGGGTCTTTTGCAGCATATCCATTGGTGGTATTATTTACATGTATTAATGGAGATTCAAAGGAGAAATATTAGACTTATCATCTCAACTCTACCATTTCCTCTCCTTTCTTCTTCTTGCATTTTCCTCTTTTGGAAAATTGTCACTTCTTCCTATGTTGTATTCAAAAATGGAAAAAATATCTAGAATCCATACACACTCGTATTCTCTATTATTTTACATATTTAATGTCTTATAGCCATCACCGTCATTTTATTTTAAGAAAACCCTTTTGAGACCTTCCAGGAATAACATTTTTGTCATTTTTAGGAGTTTTATCCATCATCTTTGGATCATTTTTTTTTGTAGAGTATTGGGACTTGTAAAATATCATGATAAAATTTTCATCCTAAGTTGAGCATTTTTCGCTCTATTTTGCAATTTTTTCCATTTATAGTAGCATATTATTTTTGGAAAGTCGTAAGATTTTGAGGTATTTAAAAAATCTTAAAGGATAAATGTATTGTTGGACATTCATCATTTTATTTATCTTGTTGGAATAATCATTTGAGTTTCTTAACTGCCAATTTTAAATAATCTTGCTAAATTATCTAATTGGGGATAATTGCTAATTTAATCATAAAAAATTAAAGAGAGGAATAAAGAATACCTCGTAAATCCATTATCAATCAATTTTAAAATGCATCCTCCTAATTTTTAGGGATTCTTTTAAGTTTTCACTAAATAATTCCTAGAAAAATCAATTATGGATCTAGAGATTTGTTCTTAAGTTTTAATAAGGTCATTAAACTCAATTTTACAATTTATGGACCTCTAATTATTTTTTATAATTTTTCTAAATTTAATTGATAAATTAGATAATTTACACTAGATTTTGGAAGGCTAATTATAGAAAATGAATAGAGTAAAGATAAAAGGCCAAATTTAAAGATATCATTCTAATGGATATGAGGAACCTTAGAAAATAAATTATAAGCCCCAAAATGGATTTTAAATCCTAGTTGTGACAATTAAGGAATTTTGGAAAAATCAACAAGTGCAAGAAAGTTGATGGGAAATTCAAAGGGGAACTAAGGTAAGAATGATTGTTAATGAACTCCAATCTAATGTTGATCATAATGAGTTAATTGAAATTGCTCTCATATCAAAATTGTCAATAAGGGTAAACATATAATATGTAGCATTACGTAAATTGGTATAAATGTCACATTTTGTTTTATTTAGATAATTTTAGCCATTTAGCTAGTTTTCAATTTTTTTTTGTAATTGTTGTTAACTTAATTTATTACCATTTTTTTTATGATTAATATGTAAGCTCTCATATATTAAATTATGATCAGAGGAGCTCACGATGGCCATTGAAAAAGCCAAAGTTGGACTAACCAAAACCACTATTTGAAAGCAAGCATGGTAACTATTGGGTAACTATTGGAGGGGGGTGCCTTTTATGTAATAAAGTTGGACTAACCAAAACCACTATTTGAAAGCTAGCTTGTAGCTATTGGAGGGGTCCCTTTTATGTATTAATAAATGAGCAATTGGAGTGGGTATAACCGCTCCAAAATATCCATCTATTGTATAAATATTACAACAAACAATGAATCAGAAAACTAGTTGAATGTTCGACTCACTATGTTACGTTCTTCTTGACAATTTATGTGTTCATAGCGAACACAACAATGGCATTGTTGCCTCTCCCATCATCAACTACCACTTGAATTTGTGTAGCACCCACGGGTTGGAGGAATCGATGGGGGTAGTACATCGTGTACTA
>LPNX010683418.1:26687-106605 GCA_001517045.1 Pseudotsuga menziesii | reverse complement strand
AAAATTATAGCTAATCGCTTGTGTGATCGGCAGCAAAGCCATGAAATTGGATCAGTTATGATATGGAAGATAAATTCCTTGCTAAGATGAGGAATTCCAAAGGAGAACTCATCAACTTTCTTTTTGTTGTAAAATTTACAATTTCTAAGTATTTATATATATTATGGCATTGCATGTGAATGCTAAAAATGCAAGAGATTGGATAGATGAAATGAATATGAACTAATAGGAATGTTAATAGATATTGCATAATACATGCGGACATGTTTATGCATGTAAATGGCATTGCATATTGGTAAAGTCGGTACGGTTTTACATATGTCATGAACCAGTAATGACAAGTGTTGTGGTTGATGATACTTGTATGGCCAGAGATGGTTTAAGCATGGTTGAAGATGATGATGATGTTGTTGCAAGTGACCGACAAAAGTTGGGATAGTACATCTATTATTAAGAAGGTTGGTGGAAGGACTATGTAATCCTTGGTGAGAGATCAACTAAACATGTAACATCAAAAATGATAATGGAAGCCATGCAGGTAATGATTTGTTTATGTTGGTTACATAAGTGTTGAAAGAGGATTGGGTAAAAATCCCTTCATCCATATTTTAATCATCATGACTTGGTATGCATGTGATCTTGGATTCCTTGATGTGAATGTTATCTCACTATGTATGCTGAGCTATGGGGTAGTAAGAGAAATGATCCTTATGCCCTCTATCTATTTAGAGTTTGAATGCATCCATATGAATGAATATCATGCCATGTGTGTATCTTGGTTATTAGTTTAATAACCAAAGTAAGCGAGGACTTATGGTCATGTTGTGCTAGTGCAGGCCATATGAGATAGTAACGGTTAAGGCCATAATGTGGTTGGAAATGGTGTTGCAATGAAGGTTGAGATAGAAATAAAGGAATGTAATATAAAAGAATAATATATTAATAAAAACCTCTCACCTACTAACAAAATCCATAGGGGGGAGGAGGCAATCGGTCTAATAAACAAACCTAATAATAATAATAATAGTAATAAGAACAACAACAATAACAATAATAGAAATAATAGTAAATGATGAATTCTTATGTGTGGGTACATATGTTATGATGCATTATGTGAATGCATATGTGTGGTTACACATGTTAAGGTGCATTGAGTAAATGTATGATAATGATATATATATATATATATATTCCATTGCAATTTGTTAATAAATGAAATGATGAACTCTTGACAATTATGAGATCAGTTCATGGGATGCCATAGATGCAGGGGAAAGGAATTGCATGAAGAAGGTAGGAATGTCCTATGGGCTACCAAAAATGATCTATTGGGAGAGAAGAGATGCATGAAAGGATATGATGTGTAATCCTGAGTATAAGGTGTTTCATTGCATGGATAGCATGATTGTATCTTGCAATGGTGTTGTGATAATGGTGCATGCAAATTAAAATTATTTCATTGCATTTGAGATATTAACAGTTAACCGTGTTGATTTATTGTTGTTATAATTCTAAGATCAATTTAGGGATTGTTGTGAATTCTGCAATGAAAGGATACTTACAGATTGTTTGTCTGATTGGAAATTGTAGATTGAAGATAGAATTGTCTTGGGTACGACAATGTGTGTAAGCACATAGTGAAGACTAGAGGTTGGAAGCTAACTTGTGTAAAAAGTTAAACGGTATGTGAAGGATCTCATGGTTCTTGAATTTTATTTTTATTTAAAACATATTTGACTTTTTCTTATTTAAATTATGAGAAGGATCTCATGGCTAGACAAATGTAATTTCTGTAGGAAAAGAGATTAGTAAAGTTCACATTTCAATTTTTTGATAATAATTACTAATGATTGTTTGGCTGATAGAGAATTGTGTCATGAGACATGTCGTAGGTGGACGTCTAGGTTATGGAAGCACGTGTAAGCCCATAAGGGATGGTGTGCTTCCACTTACAATATGGTCCGAATTTCAGGGGGCATGTGGTCTAAATTCTGATGTGTAAGACACAAACGCATTAAATGGAGAGGTCACCCTCACCCATTCATCATAAAAGAATCAAATGGAGATGCTACCCTCTACCATTCATAGTATTTGAAAACCCATGGTTTTATTCCATGGTATGACTTCAAGACACATTCATAACATTCTACCCTCTTCTACAATGTATCCTAAATAAGAAAAGGGTAGAGAGAGAAAAACAAAAATGAGAGAGAAAAAGAGAATCTTATGGTATTTTTACAATAAATTTTGATCCCGAAGTTGGTTTGGGGTGTTCTTGGTACCATTGGAAAGGTCTCATCGAGGGATACAATTTTTTATTTTTATATTTGTGATATTCCTTGTGTTTTATCCAGGGCATGCATATTTGTAAATCTGGGCATGAAGAATCTCAAAAAACATCTTTTCAAATATGCTTCGTGAAAAGCATCTTCTCATCCATGGTATGGCCCCAAGGCACATTGTAACAATGTTATAAAAAGGCTATGTACCTTCTCAATAAATTATTCAAGGATTTTTCGCATCCTACGTTTTTTGTCTTATTGTTTTGTTTTAATCATTGAGAATTATTCTTGGTTAATCCATTTGAGTTTATGTTTTGAGAGGTGAGGTTCAAAGAGCCTCACCTATGATATCAATAATGGATACATTGATAACAATTTGTAGGTTAATCTCCTCCTCTCTCGACATCCAAGAATTCTAGGTCTCAAGCTCGTGTCAACCCCCAAGATTTGGATGAGTGGTATCAGAGTAGCAACGATCTCCATGGGAATGATGATTTGAGCATAGTTTGGACTCAAATATATGCAGAAATTTCCAAGCTCCTTTTGGCACCCTTGGAGTAAATTTGTTGGGCCATACATGGTAAGCATCACAGTTGGTCCTTAGGCACTACATGTTATATAAGTTGAAACATGAAGTTTCATGATATCTACAACAACCCATGTTGCTCTACAAACCCTTGGCATATTTTGTGGCTCTCTACACTCTTAGATCAAGCATTATTTCATCCTCATATGGCCATGGAACAGATTAAAATATTTTTTCATTGCATATTGGAGCTTGGAAGACCTCAGTCCGACCCTTTGTCAAACTATCCATTGTTGTATGGATTCCATAGAAGGTCAGTGATAGACAAATTGAAGGTCAACACATTGATGAAAAAATAAAATAGATGTTTCAAATTGTACAAATAGTTTCAAAGGATATTCCATATCTCATTGAAAATATATTTCCTTCATCTAAAATGGGTATTTTTCGGTTTTTCATTTACCTTCCTTGTTTGTGAGATATTCTTGTTTGAAGCAACATATGTCTATACATAATGCGACCTCACATACAACAACTTTAAACAAGTAACACAGAATCCACACATAATATCATAGTCTATACTATAGTTCGTTGGAAATATATTTCTATCAGCTAAAATGGGTATTTTGTGGTTTTTCATTTGGATTCTTAGTTTGAGAGATATCATTAATTGAAGGAATGTATGTCTAAAAAATAGTGTGCACATGTCCACTGAAATTCAACAATATTTTTTCAATCTGAGCTACCAAAAAATAAAGTATGTTATATGGATGGAAAGGTCTCTTCAATATCTCAACTGGGTCTTCAACAAAATTCATTTTCTCTCCTGCATTAGAATCTATGAATGGATTTGCAGCAAGACATCAACTACACCAAAGACCATTTTTTGAATTTTATGAAATCATATTGTAATCATGGTTATGAGTCAACCACATAAAACCCATGGTTTTGTAATCATGGTTATGGGTCAACCACAAAAAATCAATGGTTAAGGATCAACCACAAAAAACCCATAGTTACGGTTATGGGTTAGCCACACAAAACCCATAGTTATGGTTATAGGTCAACCACACAAAACCCACAATTATGTATTCTAATCATGGTTAGAGTTCAACCACGCAAAACCCATGGTTATGGGTCAACCACAAAAAACCCATGGCTAGGGGTCAACCACATAAAACCCACGGTTATGTAATCATGGTTATGGGTCAACCACAAAAAAACCCATGGTCATGATTATGGTTATGGGTCAACCACACAAAGCCCATGTTTAAGGGTCAACCTCACAAAACCCATAGTTACAGTTAGGAATTAACCACACAAAACCCACGATTATGGGTTAGCCATACAAAACATATGTTTATGGGTCTACCACACAAAACCCATTGTTAGGGGTCAACCACACAAAACCCATAGTCACAGTCACGATTATGGGCAACCACACAAAACCCATAGTCATGGTCACGGTTATGGGTCAACCAAACAAAACCCATGGTTATGGGTTAATCTCACATAACCCTTCTCTTCATTGGAAATTGGCACATTGTAATCATGGATCTATTTTTAGCATAAAATGATGGGGACCATCATTTTCTAAGGGGGGAAGAATGATCCAAATTTCATAGGGCATATGGTCTGAATTCGGATTTGTAATACATAAACACATTAAATGGAGATGCCACCATTTCCCATTCATCATAAAATCATTAAATAGAGAGGCCACCCTCTCGCATCCATAGTATTTGACAATCCATGGTTTTGTTCCATGGTATGGCTTCAAGACACATTGTAGCTCCCCCATCCATGGTATTTGACAACTCATGGTTTTGGCCCATGGTATAGCCCCAAGACACATTGTAATAATGTTATAAAAATGCTCTATGCCTTCTCAATAAAGCATTCAATGTTTTTTTTGCATCCTACCTTTCTGGTCTTATTACTTTGTGTTAATAATTGTGAATTATTCTTGGTTAATCCATTTGAGTTGATGTTTTGAGATGGGAGGCTCTTTGAGCCTTGCCTCTGATCTCAATCATGGATGCATTGATAAAAATTTGCAAGATTACTCTCCTCCTCTCTTAGCATCCAAGCCTTTTGATTCTCATCCCTCAAGATCTGTATTACAAGATCCAAGCAACAAAACACTGACACATTGTTAAATAAACCTAATTCATGTAGAAGATAGAATGGGGATTTTTCATTTGAATATAATCATTAATATCACTGATTGTTTGTCCATTTTATGTTTGTGATTGTGAGGAGGAAGTGTTTCAAGAAGACCAAGTGTTATGGCCTTCAAGAGCCAAACAATATGAGGATGGCCTCATGGTTAAATGAATATAACTTATGTAGAGAAAAATTGGTAAATTAAGATTTGAAAAGTTGATTATTAATTCTATTGATGGTTTTTCTATTTGTGATTGATGTCATGAGGAAACGTTGTAGGAATACCATGTTCTATGGTCTACAAGAGAAAAACACCATGAGAAATATCTCATGCTTTGGAAAATTAGCTTCTATGTGAAACATATTTGAAATTTTTAATTGAAATTATTATGATAATTGTCTCATGGCAATGGAATGAAACACACATTGGTTTAGCTATAAAATTTGTTAAATTTTTAATAATATCTCATGTGAATTCCATGCATATATGTAATACAGGTGAGATGGTGAAAGCATTCCAGGAGGGAATGTGTTGGTTGCTGAATATGAAAAGGAAAGGGGAATACAAGGGCGGCTTATGTTTGAGGATCATGTGTAATTTATTGCATGTGTTTGTTGCTCCGCAGTGTTTCTAAACCATGTAAGAGCATGGGTACTTGGGACATGTGCAGGGGTATTGGTAATTTTTCTACAATCTCAAACCAAAGAGCATTGGGGGAATGGGTATGATTGAGGGACTTTGTAGCAGATAATAGGTACCATCCTTAAAGAGCATTGAGGGGGTGGGTATGCCCAAGGGACTGTGGAATAAAAAAGGGGTACAATCCTTATATTGTGTGAGTGGGTATTGTGGGACCATTCTATCCTGCAGTTAAGTGATCCTCCTATGTATTTCCTATAGGGAACCATTGGTTGGATAGGAGAGGGGACCATGCATGTGTATCTTTTTATTATGCCTGATAAACCCAATCAACATACTAGCTTGGCATTGGTTATTGATTATTGTGTCCAAGCCATCGTGCTGACCAAATATTTGTTTTGTATGTATGTACAGGTGATCTAAGGCTTTCAAAAGACTTGATACATTTTGATTTCACATTGAAGAGCACTAGAAAGGGGTGGGTACACTCAAGGTACTTTGTAGCAAAGAAGAGGTACCATCCTTATGGTGGGCAGGGTAGGTCTTGTGGGTACCATAGTTGTCTGAAGTCAAAGCGGGATACAATGGACTTAAATGAATATGCTTATGTAGATAAGTATTTTATTATTTCACAACTTCTTGTTGATTTAATCTGAATATGCATGTGTATATGCTTCAGCTATACTTCTGAAAAATCCTATAAAGGATGATTTCCATGAGAGAAAATATAACGTGTGAATTGACTCATTGTTTGAGCATAGATATTCCTAGATTCTAAGACCTTGGAGACATCTTAAGTATGTAGTTGGATAGGTGGCTGTCCTGAAAGGTTCAGTATGACGAGGTAAATATTGGAGAGAGAACCAATGGGTGCTAATAAAGATAAAATAAAGGTAATTGCAACAACAAAGAAGGTCATGGAGCCTTGTTGAGAAAGTAAAGAGAACACCAAGGATGGTTTTATTATAAGGGGGAGGGGATTGTAATTTCCCCATTCTGACCCTTGGTATATATATTGGCTTGATGTGTAACTATTGCAAATATGATAGTATGAATTCCTAGTGTAGAGATCAAGGACAAGGCCAAACTAGTGAATGCATAGGAATATATGATGTAAATGTTGTTACTTGGACTATATGGTTGGATGTTATGCGAACTCTAAAATGTATGTAAAAGCATGTAAATATGAATAATTAAATGGTCCAAGCATGGTTGTGTAGGGAGCACCAAAGCGACTATGATTCCACCATAGGGGAAAAGGAACGAGAGTCTAGGGTAGACTAATCCCTTGCTACCAAGTGTCAACCTTATAACTCACCCAATGATTCCATGTGTCTTGAATAAGCCATTTATTTCCTTGTTGACTAATTAGCCTCATATTTGAATGCATGTGGGTGAGGTTGGTGGGTATATCACCTCACGAAGTTATGGAAACATTGGGGAGGTGATAGTGTTGTCAGCCATCCTTCCATTTGTTGTTATAATCCATGTCAATAGATTTTTCCTCTATTCTTCTCTTACCTGTTGGAAATCAATATTCACATGCATCCTTACACAATATTGTTCTTCCTTACACACTCTCATTCACTCTTCACCCCTATTTGGATTCATGATGTGGAGGAATTTGTGAGCATTCATTCACATGATGTGATTCACACTATGGACACACATTTGGATGCATGTTGTGATGCATGCATGTTCACCATGGACGTAGATGGATTTATTGAGCCAGCAATCTCTGTAACATTGTTATTGACTATGTTAACCCTAAACTTTAGTTGGAGATAGGAGGTCTCAAATTTATGGATGTAATGTAGAATCTGTGGTTGGGAAAGCTATTTGAATTCCCTATGGAGATTTGTGTGAGAAATTGACAAAATATAGAGAGAATATTGGGTTGTGGGCCAAGAGAGAGAATCCTGTAGTTGTTCCTTCTCCTTGGTGGACTCATAGCCTAGCTCAGGGGTGGCCTATAAAGCTAAAATAATATAGGTGAGAAAATTACCTACATTTGAGTGGAAAACATCCCTTATAGAGTCGGTATCTTGGATCTTGCTGTTAAAGATAAGTGTATATGTGTATTTGAATTGGGTATGCCTTTAATGGATGTCTGCAATAAATTATGTTTGCGTATTTATAAATTGTATGTGTGGATCATGTGTGTCTCAACTATGTATGTTTAGTTTGCACTTGCACCATTTCTTAAGTTCTGTGGAGGACTAACATGGATATGGGAAGCTTGCATTTGTACCTTAGTTATGTGCTTGAACTGGATAAGTGTTAACTTGCCAAGTTGAAAGAATATTGAGGATTTTTCACGGAAAAAATTGCAGTGTGAATTCCTAAGTCCAGAAGGAGAAATCTCAGTGAAATTTTGTTAACAGAATGTTCATTGTGTTACAAAGGGAGGAAATAAAGAATCAAAGTTTTCTTGTAAAGTTATGGTGGAGTCTCGGCTTCCAAATTTCGAGTAGGAGGGTGATAGAGACATGTGTATGTGATTTTCCAAAGTTTTGCTTCCGAGGAATTGATGCCAATATCAGCATCATATAGGTCATGGAATTTTTTTGTTCAGCAGTTTTGACTTCCAAGGTCTAATGTACAGACATTAAGGTGAACCTGTCAAAGGTGTTTTTTCCAAGGAGTAGTTGCATAGCTCCAAGGTTCGACTCTTGATGTTGAAAACATCGAAGTCAACTTATTAATGGTAGTATCATTATTGTTAAATTATATCATGTGTTTCTAACTTTTGTCTCCCGAATTCAGAAAAGTTGAATTCGGTAAGTCGAGGGTGGTTTTGTTGGAATTTGTTTTGTGGTTCCAACTTTTGACACACGAATTCAGAAAGTCAGAGTTGGGAAGTCAGGGTTTATTTTGTTGGAGCCTATTTGTGAGTTCCAACCTCCAACTCCTGATGTATGGAAGATAGTACTCGATGTTGGAAAGTCAAGGAGGTGGTTTTATTGGAACCTGTTTGGTGGTTTCGAATTTCAACTCTCGGTGTACAGAAGATAGTAGTCCAATTTAGTAAGATGGAAAGGTTTTGTTAAGAAATTCTTTCATAGTTCCGAATTCCAATTCTTGATGTTAAAAACGTCAAAGATGACAATTTGGGTTGGTTTTGTTGGGAACCAATTTGTGCTTATGAATTATAACTTCTGATTTACAGAAGATAGCAGTCGAAGTAAAAAAGTCGATGGTTTTTGTTTTGGAATAGTGGTATCATTATGAGTTCCAACTTCTGATATCGAAACATCGAAGTTGACAAGGTGAGTTGTGTATGGTTTGTGGGTGTTCTGATTGTTTACTCCTGGTGTATGGATGTCGAAAATGACAGGAAAGGTGGGAATAAGTCGACAAGTTGGAAATTAGCCATTGAAAGTGGAAATTAATAGTCAAGATTGTCTACAAGGTTAATCAAGGGGTTGATTAGCCAAGATTAAGATGCTAATTAGTTTGACACACATATTTAAATATTATGAAGTCATATTTGGTTTTTGGGCACATTGGAAGCCTAAATTTGTGTAATGCCTCCTATGATGATCAGTTTGGTTGAGGAGAACATGATAGAATGGTATTGGAGGAAGAAAACTTGACAAAATGGAATTTCAATGAGTTCCCTGTCATCTCAAAAGGCCACTTTGGTTACCGGGGATGTTACAACATGGTATTAGAGCAAGAAAACTTTACAAATGGCATTGCAAAGTGTTCATTTTCATATTAAAGGGCCACCAAGGCGATCAAGGACATGAAATATTAGTTTTGTAGAGTGGCCATGGGAACAGGTTGTGTATGAGATAATGAGAAAAATACCATAGAGTTTTAAAATCGACAAAAAATTTCAAATAGAACCAACATAAATCCATCTTAAACTTGAATCTATCTAGCACCGAGAGGGATCCAAGTTCTTGAGGTGTATTTTTTTTAGTCTTAATATTTTTACACTTCCAAAAATATTTAACACCTCAAGAAATTTTATTTCTCTCAGTTATTGATAGATAAATGGATTTTTTAATTACTTTTATTTGGTTTTAATTTTTTATTGTATGAGACAACATGAATTTTTAAATTTTTTTTTTTGGTACATAATGCTACATTACGTGACAACATATCCCCCATACTGGGTTCTCAATCACCTCACTACTCTCCGTGAAATTAATGCTTATGTAAAGGATATGTAGCCATTAAAAGAGGCCTTTTATTTTCCTTAAATACTAAGGAGAAGCAAGAGAGTGGGATGAGAAAGGAGAAAACAAAATAATTATCCAAATCATGGTTGAGGGAAGTGCTAAGTGTGCACATGAATTTTATGAAATTAATAAAATCATGCTAGAAGAGGATGAGGAAGGAGTGATTGCAACAATGAAACTTTAGAAAAGAGAGGTTGAAAAAGATGATGGTCCTACAATAACCAAGTTGTATGTGATTTCAATTGAAGTAGGAGAAGAAGTCGACGCAAAATGGGATTGTTTTCCAATGATGTTTTATATAAGGATTTCATTACAAGTAACGAGGAAGGTATGACCCTTGAAACTGAGAAAGAGAAAGGCTATAGGGCCCAAGACACATTAAAGGTGTTCTCATGAACATGGGTAACTCTTTTTGGCAAGAAGAGGGCATATGTATGCTAAAAGGTGAGCTCAATCGAGATTTTGTTATCCCTCAATTGAGCTTATTTAAAAAGATCAATTGATAGTTAAAAAAACCCTCGATCAAAATATAGATCTTGATCAATGGCTTATCTAACCCCCAATCAAGAGCTTGAGCTCGATTGAGTTACCATGCTCGATCGAGTTTTAAAGTTAAATCGAGAGAATGTGAGGATGCAATTTATAAACCGAAAGGAATTGGCTTGACATGATCCCACGGAGTTTCAAATATCAATTGATTTATGACGCTTGATCAGAATTTATAAATCTTGGTCGAGATCTTCACCTCTAACAGGTATAAAAATGTAAAATCATGAAACCTTGGATTATATGGACACGTTTGTTGCATATGAGCTTGAACAAGGACTATAAAGTGGTTGTCTTGATTTTACCAGGGACTACAACATGCCACAGCCACCACTTATTTCTACCATGTCCTCCACAACTATAGATAAGCAACTCAAAACCCCCCAAAATAAGTTCTTCTATGCATTGAAAGAAAGTGTTGATTTTTTTAGGAATTTTATGAAATTTGTTCATAACCCTGAAAAAACAGTTCTTCTAAGCATTGATTGAAAGTGTTTTTTCTTTAATAAATTTGTGAAATTTGTTCCAAACCCTCAAAAACTAGTTCTTCTATGAATTGTTTGAAAGTGTTGTATTTTTTAGGAATTTAATGAAATTTCCTCAAAACCCCCAAAAATTAATTATATGTATTGATTCAAATTGTTTTTAGTAATGCAATTTTAACCAAAAAAATTGTAATATTAGATATTTTTACTGTACATGTGTAATCCATCCATGTTTGATATATTTGGGTTTAAGTTTTAATCTTGTTATGAGGATCTGAATTTTTTAAATTTATTTTCATAATTTTTTATTTTATGAGAGGACATGTATTTTTTATTTTATGAGCCGACACATTTATTTATTTATAATGTAATGTTAAACATTACGTTACATTATTAAGAACATATATTGGTGGGGAAATCGATTTATAGGTAGGTATTTCTTAGATCCTTTATTGTATTCAAAATATAACATATATAATATTTATCTTCATTGTTTCATATAGATTATTTCTAGAGCAGGTTTCTTCCCTTTGCAAATCACGTTCATCAAGAGGATCTAGTTTTGTGACACCCCCACCATGTCGTGAACATAGTCGTATGTGAATTATTTACATATATAGTTTTTTTTATTGGCTTAGATAAAAAAAGTGAATACATGTAATTGAATTATTAAGTATTGCTTGTTTCTACTTTAATAGGCACCCCACCAACTAGAGAATTTGGTGATCGTTTATCTGGGAGAATCATGGTCAATATTTCATATGGTGGTCATGACTCATTAACATACTGAAAGCATGATTTTGTACATTCATGTACATTAAATTCATATTTATATATTTTTAAACTACTGGTATCTTGATTTTGTATCATCATTTTGTAATTTGACTAATATATATATTTTTATCTATTTATTAGGTGCTCATCCTACTTCTCCACCTCCTTGATAGGATAAGACATTCGAGGAATTTTGGGGTCTAAAATGGGCCTCCTAAGGAAAATAATAAAATAATAGTTAAAATAATAAAATAATATTGATTAATTTTGGAGGAAGAAAGAAAAAAACTACTTTTTGTGTTCGTATTTTTGACATATCTCCCTGTGTTTTTACTCAAATTTCGATCGGGAGAGCTCGTTGGATGCAGAATTTGATTCCGCATCCAACGAGTACCCACATTGAATACTTTTGACAGACCCCGCTACCCCAAAAACAAGAAATACTTGAAAAAATGTGATGATGATGTCATCATCACGTTTTTCAGGTATTTCTTGTTTTTGGGGTAGCGAGGTCCATAAAAAGTATGTAGTGTGGGTACTCGTTGGATGCGGAATCAAATTCCTCATCCAACGAGCTCTCCCGATCGAAATTTGAGTAAAAACACAATAAGATATGTCGAAAATACGAACAAAAAAAGTAGTTTTTTTTTAATGACAAATATGTCAATTCAACTATTATGGTTGACTTATTTTATTGAAGTTATATTGGTTCTTGAATTCCAACTCACAAAAACTTATTTTGGCACGTTTTCTTATAAGGCCCATTTTAGACCCCAAATTTCCTCTAATGTCACAAGGATCATGCTCAAGGATTTTACATTACAGTGTGATTGGTTGTGCACCCAATTAGGGGCCATTTTCTCCAATTTCCCATCCAAACAGTCGATCATCATGGTGATCGATGTAGATGATGGATTGTTGGAGGTCCACCAAAAGGAAGGGCCTCTTACCGACATCTAGAAAACTAATTTCTGTAGGAGGAAGTACCATGTATTGGGTCCTAATGGAAGGTTGTGAAAGATGCAAAAAGAGGAAAGGCTGTCAAGGGAAGTTTGTTTGACATCCCTTGTGTTTGTGCTCCTAGAAAACCACTCTTGTTATGAGATCTTAGGCTTGAGGTTATTGTGCCTCATGTTTGTGATAGGTTTATTAGAGCATGGGGCATATTCACTCATCATAACTAGGTCACATTGTACTTTTCCAGACATGTGTACACAGAGTTTGTGTTACACATGCATCCTAATTACATGAATACATGATCATAGAGAAATAACATAAAACAAAATGAAAATATAAAAAAAACATAAACACAATACAAGAGAGACACCAATATACATGGTTCACCCAATATGGGATACGTCCACACTTATATTTCCAATCCTTTCTATTATACCGCCCAACAAAATTAACGGATACAACCCACATAACATCCATGAGATGTAGAACAGTTGCTGGCGAGGTATGGTTAAGACGCCCCCTAAGCTGAAAGGTCGTTGATTCTAATTCCGCCGGATACCATAATATCCAACCATGTTAAGGGTTGGTGCGGTGCAGGCCAGGTGCAATCCATGGGTGATTTTGATGGCTTAGATGCCCATGGTTCGTGGTTTCTTAGCTAATGGAAACCATGCTAGTCAGGGGGGTTCCACCACTTTGCCAACAAAAAAAACATCCACTGCAACTTCTTCTTCATTTCCTCATGGTCTCTCTCACATAATCACAAAGATCATTTTTCACAATACTATAATACAATACACAACCATAATACAATTCCTTCCTTTTAAAGAGGGATTACCATGGGAAAATACCATGGGTCCGTAAACTAACCATTATTAACCAAGTCATGACTATGAAATTACAACATTTTACAAGGATTTTTTTCTAAAACTTTCACTATGGGAGCGTTGACCCCGAACCCCCACCAACATGGGCTCTTAAATTATTTGTCTCCGCCCCCCCAAAAAAAAAACCATTATAATTATAGTGGGGTTAAACCCCCCCACACCCACGATCATGTACTAGGATCCAAACACAGTTGAAACACAACCACTGAATTAGGAAGATCATTCTCCACCACTAACAATATCCCATTTAGATATTGATCACAACAACTTCACTACTACTGCACTTGTTGGAATATGATTCAAACCTTGGATATGGAATATTTCTCATCTTCACCTTCATGCTTGAAGTCCAATTGGAATTGAGTAGGAACTCATTTTTTCTTTGGTTATTACCTTTGTCAACATGTTTGCAAGATTCTGGCTAGTATGTATCTTTTCCAACTTCAACAATTCATCTTCCAAAATAGATCGTATTAAATGGTATTTGAGATGTATATGTCTAGTCTTAGAATGGAAATTTGAGTTGTTTGCAAGATGAACAGAACTCGAGTTGTCACTATACAACATGTTATTGTCATGCTCCTTACTCAGTTCCTCCATAAACCTCTGTATCCAAATCATCTCTTTACTAGCCTCTGTAGCAACAACATACTTTGCTTCCATTGTTGAAAATGTAACAACCTTTTTTAGTTTCAAAATACAACTTTCTATTATTCTACCTATAGTAAAAACATACCCCATGGTGCATAAAAATATCCTTGTAAAAACATATATGTATCAACATATCCTTGTAGAACAATGTTCGAACCTCCAACACATAATGCATGAGTAGTAGTACCTCTCAAATACCTAAGAATCCACTTTACTTCCTTCCAATACTTTTTACTTGGATTGTTCATATACCTGTTCACAACTCCCACTGCATGTGCAATATTTGGTATTATGCACACCATCGCATACACCAAGATACCTATTGCTGATGAATAAGGGACCTTCGACATTTATTATATCTTCTCATGTGTCTTGGGACACATCTCCTTAATTTGTTCCAAATGGATAGCCAAAACTTTACTAACTAGTTTCGCATCTTGCATTCTAAACCTATCCAACACGTTTTCTATGTACTCACCCTGAGACAATGTCAATTTGCGATTTTTCTTATGTCTTGTTATTCTCATACCAAGGATTTGCTTTGCAACACCCAAATCCTTCATCATAAATGAATTAGCTAATTTCCTTTTTAGCACCTTTATATCCTAAACGTTAGACCTTGCAACAAGCATGCCATCCACATACAACAACAAGATAATAAATCTTCCATTAAGATTGATGAAATAAACACAGTGGTCAAAATGACAACAACTATAACCTTGTTTTATCATAAACCTGTCAAATTTAAAATACCACTGTATTGGAGCATGATTCAGGACATACAATCTCTTCTTCAACTTACATGCATACTAAATTATTCTTCCCTTTGACCACATACCCATGTGGATGCTACATATAAATATATTCCTCCAAATCTCCATAGAGAAAGGTTGTCTTTACATCTAATTATTTAAGATCCAAATCTTCTATCGCCACTAGACTTAAAATAGTCCTAATTGAAGTCATTTTAAGAACAAGAGAAAATATTTCATCAAAATATACACCTTTCCTTTGTGAAAACTCGTTTACAACAAGTCTGGTCTTGTACCTCTTCTTACCTCCAGCTTCTTCCTTCAACCTATAAACCCATTTATTCTTCAATACTCTTTTACCTGTAGGAAACCACGGGGTCTTCACTTAGTGAAACCATGCCATAGCACGTTCGTTCGTGGCATATGAAACAATACCCCTATTTTCAAAAAATATTGGAAAATGCCTCCCAAAATCGTTTCTTTTAACCCCCTCCCAATATGCCTTCCTGATTTTAAAAAACCCCTAATTTCACTATATATTGCATGTATCCATTTTTTCATTTACATTTTTTATACCCCTTTATATTTCTACCTAGTATATTGACATGATACCCCACATACATTCTACAATGCACCTTGCTTCTTTTGATGTATATTGTGGATGCACATTACTTCACCCACAATTATCAACATCATAGAGATCACATTCATTTCCTAAATTAACACTAGTTTGTCACTCTTCCTTTGACCCTTTTCCTCTCAACAATGGATAGTCACATCAAGGTTCTACATGATGTCTAAAACATGGCTAAACACTCACTACTTGACACTACTTGACTATTTTTCAAAATCAAGAGAAAAAACACCAAAGGCTTGATAAAAATCAGAGTATATCTACACAAATATTGTTAAATTCAATTGACAAATAGAGACATGTTTTTACTTTTTTCCTCTCAACAATGGACATTCACATCAAGGATCTACATGATGTCCAAAACAAGTTCAAGTAGAAGTTCAGAAAAACCAAATAACTAACTACATTTCTAACCAAATAACTAATTACATTTCTAACCATTTGAAAACCAAGTTCAATATATTTGTTTAAGCCTACATCATTTGCAATTTTGTTTATTATTTTATGGGAATGTCATGTTACATAACGTTACACAACAAAACACTTTCAACATATCCCCATGCTGGGTTGTAAGCACCTCCCTACTCTTAGTGCAATAAACAGGTTTAGTCAAATATTAATACAAAATTAACTAGTAAAAGGGTAAAGTATTATTACGACCACTAGGAATCAGCTCATGGTCAGTAACCTACAGACAACAAAAACATCAGTTAGTTCAAAAAACATAAGATACCACAAACCATAGCAGACACCAACTGAAAGTGTGATTACCTCTTCCCTCTCATACAATATCAGTTTCTCTTCATCCGCATCCATGCTAAATGTGAGATCAGGCATTTCTCTAATATCATTCTATGCAAAAAAAGAACAAGAAAAGGTCAGTGAAAATAAATTTGGATAAAATTTCATTTCCCAACCCATGATTCTCAGAACTAATCATCCATCAGATGATAAATACCTCAAGCATCCATTTCAAATTCTTGTAGTAATCTGGATCGATAGCTTCAATGTCATGATAAGTAACCTTAACTCCAAGAATATGTTTATAAAATGAACGAGTAAAGTGAACATCCAGAAGCTGTCCATCAAACAAAGCCTTTGCAACCTACAAATTCCATGCTAGAATATATTAGACAAGAGGGGAAAGGGCAACTAAATCCAAACAACCTCCATGATTAGTTTTCTACATGTACCAAAATATAGTTCCACGTTAAAATTTGAAATTATGTGATAGAATAAGGTAACACCAGCTAAAACTTAGTCAACAGCAAAAAACAATTGTACAAAGATGAGTGAGTGAGCAAGAACTTACCACCCTCCCAATAAATTTGAAGTATGAGAGATGCTCTGTTTGGTAGACAGAATTAGGGTTTGGCTGGAACGTTGCTTCATTTCCAACAGTTGTAAACAGCAAAGCACCTTTATCAAATATTACCCTTGACAACGATTGGTACCATTCTCTTGTAAGCCCACCGGCATCAATGCCTTCCTCCCCTTGGAAGTGGACATTCAAACTCCCTTTTAGGTCCCTTGCTGAATGCATTCGAAGCTGATTGTATGAATCTTCCAAGATATATGCTCGTCGGACAGAGATTCGGACAGAACTGTAATTTTGGTGATCCTGATGTTGTCGTATTCTTGATCGAAAATATGCACATTTGTTGTCAAATTCAATCAAGTGTGGAACCTTTAACAAAAGAGAGAGAGATTTCTCAAGTAAACCAGGGTTTTGACGGACAAAAGAATTCAAAATCCTCCTGTGCCTTTCAACAAACTTCATTAGAGTGATCCCCTTCTCATCAACCTTTCTCTGTGGAGCTGACAAGGACTTTGGCAGGAAAGAAGACTCAGATGAACTTGCAGCTTCTTTTACCTCACTAGCAGTAGCACTGGCATATTCTAGATGTGCAGGTGTCATTTGACCAAGTTGCAACTTTTCACATGTTACAAAAAATGCCTCAATATATGCCAAGATTTTATGTGTGCCTGGTGGCAGAGGGGGTAAAACCCCATTAGCACTAGAAGATGCAGATACAGTAGACAATGAAGACGAGAGATTTTCTATCTTACTAATGTAGAGACTTAGTTCTTGCCATAGAGGTTCAACAGCTGAACTTAGACTCCTGATTATAGTCACACTTTCATCATGATCTCTATCAGGCAGTACCTCATCATCCTTTTCTTTGTGGAGTGAGGAAGCAAGAGAGCTTAAAGCCTGCAGAACTCTGAAAATTGCAGAACCAGACATTTGAGTTGAAAGAAGCATGGTTTCTACATCGCCAAAACATTGGAGTTCACCTACTGCAACCTTGCTCAATCTTTCTGCAGCATTTGGCAATTCAATAATGAAAAGATGTCGATGGGGAGGTGCCACTTTCACTAACTTCATCAATACATCCACAGCATGAGAATACGCAAGTTTTGACAAAATACAATTGAATAAGGCTAAAAAATTAGCCATCCAAAAAATTACAGAGCATGGTAAAGTGATCAAAACACAATCTCGATCTATTAATCTAGAAAGCGTAAAATAGCAATCAGAAAGCCAAAAATGAATATTTTTTATTAGCCATTCAATTTAAATGAAACCATACTGAATTGTGAACATCACTGAATGTTATAGAGACCATTCATCCTGATCTTAGTCCAGTCAATACAAAAAACTAGGATTGAAATAGAAAGAGCCACATGGACAATATCAGCCTTACCCTTCACATGCCAACAAGGATGATAATAATCTAAGCTCTGTTTCAGGAATACTGAGCAGCATTGTTGCAGAATCAACTTTCTTTTCTGCAGCAAAAGTTGAACCCTGTGAGGTCATCTCAAAGCCTGAAGTATCAATATGTGCATCAGTTGTGACATCCTGAAGAGCAGGTTTTGGAGCTGAATCTGTAAGCTGAGACTGAGAACCCGACTGGACATGGACTTCAACACTGTTCATTATGACTTTAAGAAGACTCATCACCTGCATTCAACAAATATGCTATTAATTCATTAAGAATTTTATATTGCAACAAAAATTTGCTAAACAACGAACCTCCTAAGTATTTACCTGTTCAAGATGGGCAGTGCTTCTTGAATAGAGAGGCTGATTGAGAAGTTTTAGAAGTAAAACTATAGGAAAATTGCATGTACTCCCTTTAATTAAAGTTTCTAATAGACTCTCTTCATCAATCATTAAAGCTTTACCCCTGTCCATATGCTGATCTTGCTGAGGTTTATGAGTGACTGGCTATTCTAGATAGAGTAGAAGATTTGCAACAAGTGGATGATTTTGAGCCAAAAATGTCAAAGTTTCCAACACATGACGTGATACCAAAGGCAGGACTCCTGTAAACACTAACCATCCTCAGCATAAAAACTAAAGTCTTTGACTCTAAAACATGAAGAAAATTCTTAAATGAACTCACCATCTGAAAACTGTGGCCGTGAATAAATCACATGACCCAAACAGCCATATAAGCAATAAGATGATATGCTGGTTGAGGAGGAACCATTTTGTGTAGATCCTTCCACATCAGTGATCAGCATATCCAGTAGAAGCTGAACCAAAGTAGCTCGAGTAACACTATGGGTACATATGTTCAATAGAAGGCGCTGCAGTGATCCTTTATAAACAGGATGTAGGAACATGATATAGTATTAAAATCCAAATTTTCATCTATACGCCACTAAGAACAATCAAAGAAGAGTCAGTAAGTATATAATTGAATACCTGAACAACACGAAGAAGACGAAGCATGGCTTTAAGAGCTGCAGTATCCACCAAAGGTTTCCCATCAGCTGCAGTTAATTTGTCTCCAAAAACAGTTCTATGTAAACCTGCATTTCCAACTCTATCTGAACCAAGGGAACCATTTCTCCCTCCTATTCCAAAAAGAGGCCTTCTGCCTCTATGAAATCCAAATCGATCGTCATTTGGGTACCCAAACCTTTGACGCAACCTATGTGCCTCAGTAACAAGTGCCTCAGGTAAATTGGCCAACACAGCATCTGAGGATGTCAACAAAACCTGCATTACAGATGGAAGATCACAAATCTAATTGTATAACTCCAACTTGATATGTAAAACCAGCATAACTTAAACCTGGATATATCAAGTAGCAAGAGAGATCCAAATTTTTTTGAGGGTTTTATCTAAAATATTTTACACATTAAGAAAAAATTTACACATCAAGATATTTTATCCATTCCGCTCTTGATATATCTAGGTTCAAGATATTTGTTTAAGCCGACATCATTTACAATCGTGTTTATTATTTTATGGGAATGTCATGTTACATAACATTACACAACAAAACACTTTCAACATCTCCCCCATGCTGGGTTGTTAGCACCTCCCTACTCTCATTGCAATAAACAGGTTTAGTCAAATATTAATACAAAATAAACAAGTAACTTTGTAAGGGTAAAATATTACTATTAACTAATAACAAGAAGATTATACCTCAGTATGAAGTTCAGGAGGAAACATTGCAAGTATTGAAGCACTATCCATATCAACAGGTTTTCCATCAAAGAGATGAGCCTGAAGCAATCTCAGTGCTCATTGTTGTGCAAGGACCTCTACTTGTATATCTGGAGGAAGGGCAGCAAGGAATTCTGGATCAATCTCCTCAGTAGCTGGTGGCTGATTATTTGTAGGTTGTGCCTCCTGATTCCACTGGGAAGCAAGCACCTCTGTTATTAACTCTTCAGGAAGAGCCTCTAGGAATGTAGGATCAATAGAATTAGATCCCGCCACCACAGTATTTTGCTGCTGCTCACTGGGAGTATGTGCAAGTAGATTTTGACTGCTCTCCCTGGCAATTTCTGGCTGGGCTTGTTCTTTATTACTATTTTCATCTTGCACACCTTCCATATTTCCTGATGCATCAATCTGTCCGAGTTTTCCTGTTCCATCGGCACTTCCAATTTCTACTTCAAAGCTGCAAAGGATTTCACCTAATGTAGCACCACTACCATTACTATCTTGGCTCACAGCTTCAACATCACGCATGACTCGATCATTGTGCTCATCTTGCATCTCAAGGTCATGGTGAAAAGCACCTATAGAGTCTGAGTTCCTTGCTCCAAAGAAGCATGTTGCAAAGGTTGAGTTGAAATAATGTTGTTATTATTGGCACTATTATCTTCAATATGGGATTGCCCATGTTCCTCGGTTCTCTTTATATCATTTTCCTATGATTGTAGAGTTTCTGTCATTCCAGTACAATCTTCTGCAACTTGTGAAGCAGTAGCTTCACCTTTTTCTTGTGATCTGGTGGTATCATGGGCCTGATATGATGGAGTATCATCAACTGGTTGAGCTATCTGTAACTAAGAAAGAAACTGCACCTCAATCCACAATGCTATGTTAGTGTCACTCATTCCTCTAATCTCCTGACTATCATCAGCCTAGCTACTCAAACAATTTCCTGGCCGCCCACTTCGAAGTGTTTGGAAAATCAAATCCAGATGGGATGGATCTGAAGTACTTTCAATATTACTCTCAATGACAACCCTATCATTCCTTGCAATCATAGACACATTACATTATATATGTCCTTAAACTCTGAATTCTAAAGTTTAAACCCAAGAAAAAAAATCTTATAATCTATCAGATGTTCAACGAGGAGAAATGTTAAAAATTACCTATTGCTCGGTGGCACACTGATCTAGATGGAGCAAATGGTCCAATGAGAAGCGGGTGTTGAATTGTGGTTCCACGGTCATCAGTCCTTCCTAGAAGATTATAGATAGAGATAGTATGTCCCTGTGAGCGATTTTCCCCAAATACTTCTTCAATAGGCATCACATGAAATGGATCAGATGGAAAATCACCTTCAGCTCGACCAATCAATTCAAAATTATCAAACACATTGATCCCATCCTCCAATCTCAATATAAAGTTATTCTCATTATCAGCATCTTCTTCATATTCCAAGATATCATAATCATCACCAAGCTCATTAACATCATGGTCGACATCTGGATGTGACAAATGATGTACACCATCCTCATCTTCTTCCTCTTCTTCTTCATCCTCGTCTTCTGCATATTCTTCTCCACCATTCCCACTAATCTCCTCTTCTTCATCCTCGTCCACTAAACTATCTTTCCCACCATGTTCAATGCTAAAACTCGCAACCACAAACATATTCCTCAATACCTTCATTCATAAAATTCTCTTCAGACTCCATCATCAAATTTCCAACAGTTTGGACAGATGTCATTGCATCATGGGAAGATTCCATTTGGTCAGACTCTGCTTCATTTTGTTGAGAGTGAGCAATTGTGTATGTTGATGGTGTTTCTCATTCTCTCTTTCATTCTAGTGTTGATGCACATTGGAGCCAGAAACGCCAAGATTGCTACTTTTGTGTTGAGCATCTTCATGGCCTTGTACCTGTTCCACAGTTAAGGACTCAAGGTCTTCACAATTCCATTTGCAATTTTAACACACTCAAGATGATCTAAATTTAGATTCTCAAGTGTACAGGACAAGGCCTGAATCATTCCAACATCTTTTAGTGTTTTTGACACTTTCGTTGAGATATTTGAGCCTGAAGATGAGCGTGCTGCAAGAACATCATTTATCATATCTATTAATGCAATCATTTGGCTTTCTGGAGTGCACACACTAAAATTTCTATTGAATCATTGGCTGATCCAAAAATGGAAGAACAAAAGCTATAGAGCGTGATTGCACCAGTGCTTCCTTCTTCAAAGAAGCAATATGTTTCAAATTTAGCTTCAAGGAAAGTCAATTCAATCAACATACATCCTATCAAGGATTATGATGCACAAAAGGGTGAGGCTGAGCAATATGAATACAAGTCAAGGGGAATCAGGGTGAATAAATATTGTACGACCCCACCAAAGAAAAATAGAAGAGGCCTTAAGAAATATCATGGGCATTCTGGCTCATAGAAGTTTATCCAAGGTCAATTAGCTAAGCAGTTGTCTGTTCGCAAGCGTGAGCAAGTTTCCCCTATAAAATATAACACTGAAACTTCATCCTAAAAGGTGACAGGTTCATCAAAATTTAAGGTGAAGATAAACAATACTGCAACAATGAAATTGGATGGTGTGTCACTATCTACAGAGTTGCATTTAGAAAAAGAAAACAAGATTAGACAAGTGTAAATCTTATATTAATTCATCACTTTCTATAATGATGGCTACCTTCATACCTCTCTTTTCTCTGTGTCTTATCAAGTGTAACATAATCCTTAGCCCATGCATGAAAATAATTTATTGGATCACATGTAAAACTCAACCAGAGAACGTGAAAGCACGCACTTCACAAAATATGACCAGACTCTGAAGGTATGCCAAAGACACAGCCTTATGGGACTGAAATCCAAGAATGAGGAAGGCGTTGATACAACAAATTTAGTTGGATGATGTTAAGCCCTTGTCTGCCATTTTTTTGAGAAGCTAGAATTTCCATGGAACCAACAGGCCTTTCCATCTGTGGACATAAAACTAATCTTGATAAATTTAACAACCAATTGTAAATGTTGAATATATTTTGATTTCAAAATTTTTGATAAATTCTTTATCTTGATTAAACAAAATTAAATATATACAATGTTACAAAAGCAATGCTTGATATTGCAAACAACAAAGAGAGCTATATCCTAGAGGCAACAAAAGTGGAAGGGAAAAAAATAACTTTTTTGAAAAATATCCTAAACTTGTAGGATCACATCATTTTGAAAAATATCCTAAACTCGTAGGATCACATAATTTTAACATAAAGGGAAATGTTTAGCTCTTCACCAGAATCCAAAAGCTTATTACATAAATGCATACTGCATATAGTATTTTTTCCTCATTGCAATGGCTGTTGATGATTGTTTAGCATAGGATGGAAATTTTTCCCAGAAATTGAACCACACAATCACTTTTTTATCGGAAGATCTTTGTTTTGCAAGTAATCCTGAATCATTGATAATGCTTCGCTACCTTTGTTCAAGGGAAACAAGTGTCCTGCTCCTCTAAATGTCAAATGTGTTAATCCTTGATACTGTATAAACCATCCTGCCACTTAAATTCATAAAAGGAGATCCTAGTGATCAACCATGAGCTAAATAAATGGATCACAAAAATCCAAATTAAAACTAACAGAAAACAATCCTAATCACTTGGCCTTAAACTACTCAGAAATGACATAAAAAACCTAACAATATCATAGATTTTCATTGATAACTATGATAATTGTTGTAACTAAGGATGGGAATTTCAAAGATTACTTGTTTTCCATCGAACCATGGATGCCATTGTTGCTTGATGGGAAAATGTAATGCATTGATGCTATATTTCGTAGTAGTTATAGGTACTCTTCCATCAATATCTCCACTATGAACATTGACCATCAAGAAGAAGAAGAATTTTAGAAGCAACAGTATTCATTGAAGCCTCAATTAAATTAAGGACTAATAGATATCCAAAACATGAAATGGCCAATGCATATATAAAATATTTGCACATGAAATGGCCAATACATATTGACCCAGAATTCTTAGTCAACAAGCACATTCATACACAGTACAGTCAATCTGTCAACACAGTCATGCTGGGTAAGGATGTAGTCACATACTGCAGAGACACACAAGCATACTTTGCACAGTCATGCTTGAAAAAACACAGTCCACCCATAAAGTGAAACTCACTGTCACACTGGGGAAGACCCCACATTCCACACAAGAAACCAAGCTCATGGTCACCTCATGGTCATGCTAGGGAAGGACCCACAGTCCACCCAAGAAAATAGATCATGGTCATGCTGGAGAAGGACACATAGTCCACCAAGAAAATAGATCACAGTCACATTGGGGAAGGACCCACAGTCCACTCAAGAAAACAAATCACAGTCATGTTGGTGAAGCACCCACATTCCACCAAGAAACAGATCACTTTCACACTGGTGAATGACCCAAATTCCACCCAATAAAACAGATCATAGTCATGCTGGAGAAGGACCTCTCAAGGTATCACTAAGGAACATGTTTTTTGGACTTGTTGAAGAACCCACAGTCCACCAAGAAAGTGCAAAGAAACAAATCACGGTCACGCTAGTGAAGGATCCACATTCCACCAAGAAACAGACTCACAGTTACACTGTGGAAGAACCCACATTCCACCCAAGAAACATGCCACGGTCACGCTGGGGGAGGACCCAAAATCCAACAGATTCAAAGTCACACTGGTGCAAAGTGACCACGTGGAAGGTGTAACAAGGAAATCCCAGTCACGGGGGTGATCACTTGTGAAAGAAACAGGCCATGGGAATCAGAACTTGTGAAGTTTTAGGCTTCTGAAATCGAGTTGCTTATAGTGATTTAGAGATTATGCAAACAGAAATGGCAGAGGCTATGTTGTAGAGGAAAGGGATGGATTATATAGGATGAGCTAATGAGTATGAAGTCAAAAGAAAACCATCCTACCAATAATGGTGTCTATTCTATAGGTTTAAATGCTCGTAGAAGCTATAATTTGCTAAGGCCAAGTCTTGCTCACCCACTTACACTGCCACACATAGATACTGACATTTGTGTGTCCATGTCCACATTTGTGTGTGAAACTCAACCAAACCAATTAGGGGTTGACACATAAACTTTGATACATTAACAATATAGCTGGCATGACTCGGGTGATGAAACAATCATTTTTCCCCCAAAGAGACAAAAAGGGACCATAAATACAATCTTTCCTTCTTTGAAACAGACCACGTAGCAACAAATAATCTTGCAAAGGTGAAATTAAAATAGTAAATTACAAACATTTATTTCTAAAACATGCCCTAAAACCTAGACACTAACTCCATTTAGTTGGCAATGTCAATGGAGTGCCCCAGTTGGAGGAGTTATGGGTGGCCCAAATCACATCCTGCTACTATTGAATGTGCACAAGTCTGGATCAATCAAATTTCACTACTTTTGTACGGATGGAATTATTCTGGTAAATATAATATTGCACATAAAGCTGTTAGAGAAATACTCCAATCTAGTATAGAAATAATTTACTAAACCATAATCTGTTTTATACCAAATTTAGTTTAGCTACACTATCCTGCTGTCTAAGCTCCAAGTCTAAAAGATATACCTAGTGAAGGATATTTTGAAATGAGAACATCATCATCTTTCTGCAGTTCCCATCTATTTTGAGCCCAGTGAATTGACGATCTGAACATCTGCAAGAAACTAAGCTATGCAGTAAGATGTGCATGTATGTTTCTTACACCAAGTACAAACTCCCAAAATAATTGAATCTTTGATAGACATGCAACACACTAAAATTCAAATTGCTTTTGTTATAAATCTGATTCTGCCTCTCAAGTCCCAACACACGCTGACAATTAAAATCTATCAAATGCTTTTATTGTGGCAAGTTGTCATATAAGCAGAATTTGCGAAAAGCAATTGTGGGATGAAAATCGCAACCAAGAGTGTTCTTCCAATGATCAATTTGGAAAGAAACATGTTAATGTGTCTAACCACAAGGAGGAAGTAGAATTCTACATGTCCATGCCCAAATACAAGGATTCAAAGAGTAGTAAGGATGATTGGTATGTTGATTGATCTAGACAATTTACTAATAGTATTTATAAGTAAAATAAATTTCAATATGAGCCTATTGTGCTGAGTAGTGGGGAATAAAACAAGTTTAGAGACAAGGTTATCGATTATAGTATAATGAAGCATAGTCCACACTTCGGACATAAATTTCAGCAATAATAAGTATTTCATTGTTGACAAGAAATAACAAAAATATGGTTGCTATGGGTGTAGAAGAACGGGGATAATTCCAATTGAGAGATGATAAGAATGCAGGATTGGTTCAGAAGAAATATGGTTGTAATTTCATTGAAACACTCAGTGATAATTCCTAGGTAAGAAAGGTGTCAATTGAGACAAGTCGCATGAAATTAATCCCTAGTGGATTTTTCTACTGAAACAAGTCCTAATCAGCAAAGAAGAAAACTTAAAATCCAAACAGAAGGTATAATATGCATTGTCTGCTGTAATTCATAATAAGAAGACCCTTAGGGAGGGCAAAGATGCAGTAGTAAACTAAGATAGTTCCTTTTGAGAGAAGCAAACACAAAATTTTGATGTGGACCACCAAGATGTGGAGATGAGTTCAATGAACAATCCAAGTTCGATGTAAATGGTGGAAAGGTTGACAATTCAACCAACATTGGCTCTCATCCAGCTAACAAATGAATAGTATGACAGAAAGACAGTGACATAATTTGTAATTCATCAACCTTGCCTGATAGTGTCTGCTTCCAGTCGCTATTTTGAAGATCTCATCTTGGAGTGGACTACAAACATCTTGCTTATGGAGTGGACTACATAAAAATAAGTTATGGCCTTCGATGAATGAGAATATAGAATGGCATAGGAAATCTAACAGACGCATCATGAGTCATAATGTACATTCAAAATATTTTGTTCTTAAGTAGAACTGAGGCCCAAATGTGTACAACTAGATCCATCAAGTTTTGGAATCTAATCAATTATCTAAAGACCAGACTCAATCATTATAAGAAAAATAGACCTAATCACTGAGGAAATATTCTCGACTTCTTTCAGGTTATTATTTTTCTTTAAGCATTAAAAATTCTTCATTTCATGCAATGACAATTTCCTTACACAAAATTCCAGTCAAGTTTAACTTTCCATTCTTAAGCATGAAATGAACTTACTCCAAAATTTCCCTCGGCCATGAAAAACAAGTCAGCACAATAATGAATAGTTGGCACAAAGAGGATCAGAAACCTTCAAATATAATTCCTAATGAGACCATAGATGAGATATCACTATAAAATCAAAACTACAAACACAGAAGGTACCAAAGAAACTTACATTTCGGGAAATTATATTTGAAACCTTTAAGGTTTAATATGCTTCTTTACTTACAGTACAGAAAGGCATCACTAATCATAGTGCTGCTAAAATTTAATTGAACATATTTTAGATTATAGAGCACTTTGTTTGGGATTCTTACAAGGCTATGCCTTGTACCTGGCCACCTTAATTGGATGTCATGGTACCTAAACACAACTCACATCATACCCAATACCTTCCAGCACTAGAGAATCCCACATGCAGTCATCGATAATTAACCAAAATATGCAATCTAGCATGAAGCCACTAAATAGTGAATAGTATATGTGGTTCCATAAACACATGAAGAAACAACAAATAAACAAAGTTGCCATTGTTGAGAACTTTTTGGCTTGTATTTAGACATGCATTCCCATGTTTCTATCTCATTTCATGTCAATGTTTGTTAGGGAATGACTTTCAAAGGCCCGAGGTTTGTTAAAATTATACCCATGGCATGGCATATGCAACCAACAGAAGTCTCCTCTGGAAAAAGGGGCCAATTATCTACAACAACACGCTAAAACCCATTCTCATATGCATTAATACATGCCATTTTACATTTCTGATCCATAGAAACAATTACTACAACCCTTCTCACATAGCACCACATAGTTAATTCGGGATGTTTCAGAAACAAAATAGAGGGGGAAAACATATTTTACTATGAATAATTATATTCTTAACGGCCTTATTTAATCACTGTATCCAAAGAGATGAAATGATCTTCATCTCTAATCAGAAAGTGCTTAAATTGTACCATATAATTGATTTTGATGAACTAGGTTCTGAAATACCACTCAAATTAGTAGGTTCTGAAGACTAAATTTGCCTAAACAAAAACTCTGAAAATATGAATAGCAAGTACAAATATGAACTCAGTCATAACTCCGTTTTATTAACTGAAAAATGGAAATACTTTATTAACTGAAAAATGGAAATACATTGCAACTAGCTCATATTTAAAACCCCCTCACTATATCAGTAAAAAGTCATGGATAGCTAGGGTTACAGTGCATGTATACATATCAGGGAGGGTAACTAACAAATAGCAACAATAACACACCCAGTCCTATATGAATGAATTCCTAAAAAGGAGAACCCATGAGGGAAGGAGAAATGCATAATGTTCCTCCTCCTTGGAATCTGCCCACAGTTATAGCACTGGAACTTCTCCTAACTCATGTGCCAACACTAATTCAGGAAAAGCTAAACTGAAAAGCAAAAATAAGAAAAGGTAAACCTAGAATTATTTTAAATTTCGGTGCCCTCTAACACTCTGCTTCCTACATAACTACTCTCTCGCACCCTCATCCAAATTATTCTTACTGCTATGCAGGATTTGCTCAGTTCACCATAATGTATCTGCTATTTGTGTTGAAGGAATAAAGTGGCTGAGTAATACAGGTAAAAGCTAAGACCTATTGTGCAATATTTTCTCAGTTCACCATATCATATCTGCTATTTTTGTTGAAGAAATAAAGTGGCTGAGTAATCCAAGTAAAAGCTAAGACTAGAAAATGTTATCAACCAAACCCATACTCCCTCAGCAACTCAAATTTCCCTTTAGCCAAGGGCTTCATAAAAATTTCTGCAACAAGAAAATATAAACAAACACACTCAAGAACCACTTCCCCTAGGGATATGGTACCTAAACCACAACAACCCAACTTTTTCATAATTGAGGGATAGGCATTGCTAGCTGAGAAGCTAGCTTGTTTTTTATTTATAGTTACAACATTCGAACCAGACCCATTCCTTAGGGTTAAATATACACATTTCGGTCCAAATCCAACACTTGTAGATTCATAAGTGACTGTAAAGTGTAAAAGCTACCTCTAGAGTATCCCGTCCTATTCTAGATCGATATTGATATTTGGTTGTTGATGAACTTGACTCAGTTTACCTAGATTTGGTACCATAATAAAAGAAAGAACCTGAACCTATAGTAGATCTCGTAGCAGAGACGGGAAAGGCAAAGTCTGTAGTATAAGCAATGACAAAGGCACCCCTGTATTCGGTGGTTTTAGAGCCACATAGCTATCAGCATATCTTGAACAAGTAGTAAAAGAACCATATCGAGATTCAGATGCACCAGTACCAAAGTAAGCATACGAGTATTAACCAGCAATGGGGAATATGGAAGAAGTTGGAGTTTACCCGTAACTTGACCTATAAACACCAACATAATGAGCAAAGGCATGGGAAATGATGGACGCACCAATCGAGGAACCAGATTCATAGTAACCTTGCTACGCGAACTCTCCCGCATGAACTCTCCCGCATGCCCCTGTTTTTCGCGTCCATTTCTGCTTGAGTGGGGATAAACAAAGCCCCATTATATTGAATATTGTTTATTAACATAAAAAAACCCTTTTAACGCTAAATATATGCCCAATATATTTTTTGAAATTTTGACTATTTTTAATGCCCCAATATGAACGAACGTGATATCGTATTGTTCAGTCAGCGACGCCCCCATGCAGGAAACTAGACAAAATCCCATATCCGATTTCTTACCAATGAATCCATCTCCTCATTCATGCATTGCTCCCACTTATTTCTAGTTTTCACCTACATTGCTTCTTCATAACATTCTAGTTCACCAGAATCAATCATCAATAAATAATAGAATGAAGGAGAGTACCGTTCATGAAGTCTACTTAACCTGGAAGATATTCTAACACTTATTGGATTTTGAGGTACCTACTTTTGTTCTTGATTTTTTGACACCTTTGGAATTTCATTTAGTTTGATTTCATCAAGCATTATGTATTCTGTGTTTCTTTCACTACAACTGATCTTTGTACATTAAGTTTTCATTGAATACTACATCTCTACTCCTAATAATTTTGTGATTTTCATAATCACATAAGAGATCACCAATATCATCAACCTCGTATCTAAGAAAAGTACACTTATTATATTTAACCTCAATCTTTGTTCTGTTTTATTTATCAATATGGACAAATGCTTCACAACCAAAAGTTCTCATAAATGAGTAGTTTACCAATTTACTTGCCCATGCTTGCTATGGAATGCCACCATCAAAGGAGCTTGAAGGCCATCTATTTATTAAGTAAACAACAATATCTATAGAATCTACACAAAACTATAATGGAAACCCTGAATGCAATCTCAAACACCTTGCACACTCCATGATTGTCTTATTCATCCTTTCTAACACACCATTTTCTTGTGGTGCTTCTAGAATTGTCTTCTCTCTATGAATCCTGTGGTAGGAACAATAACTATCAAAATCCTTGTGCAATATTCACCTCAAGAGACACTTCAACATTTTTCATGTCTAATTCTCAACCACATATTTCCACTTCTTAAAAGTAGCAAAAACATTGGATTTTTGCCTAGTGCAATAGATCCAAGTTTTTCGAATTGCATCATCAATAAAGGTAACATAATAACGAGAGACAACAATAGATTGAACCTGAGCCGGTACCCATACATATGTATGCACAAGGTCTAAATTTTCACTCTTATTTTCTTTCCCAATTCTAAGAAACCCGACTCTCTTCTAATTTCGATAAACACAATTCTTAAAGAATTCCAAACTAACATGTTTCAAATTTGGCAGCAACTTCGTTTATTGGAGAATCTACATCCAGTTATCACTCATGTGGCCAAGCCTTGTTGATGTAATTGTAATTTTGGAATTTATTTCACTTGTATTTCTTATCTATTGTAACCCGATTTTTATTTTGGGATGTTATCATGTTATGTCATGCCCCGATGTTTCGATCGGGAGAATCAATAATATAAACATGTCATGTCATGTCATTGTGGGTAACCCTCCGATTGTCTAAGGGTTAAATTCCTCGCAGTTCTGGGGCAATAGGGTTATTAGACTCTCCTAGTAGAGGTCGGCCCTAGTAGGGTTTTATTCATGTTGGGATTAGTATAAATAGAGAGCTGGACTCTGTATTTAGCACACATCACTTACACACTCAAGTGTAGCGTATAGTTGAGGAAGGAGAAGACATTGGGGCTAGTGAAGAAGAAGGTCACTACTGTCGAGAGTGCATCTTACTATTTTGTGGTTTTATTTTTGTGCTGATTCTATCTTTGAGGAAGTTGCGGGGTTTTCTCCATTTATGGTTTCTCCGAGGAAAAACACTGTGTTCATTGTCTCTTGTGTTTGATTGCTGTACTTGTTCTCTCAATTAAAGATCCTAACATAATGCTAGCTTGAATGATGAAAAACTAACAAGCCTATGATGCTACAACATTGTATTTGTTTCTATGGAAGATAAAGAGATAGAAGAGTCAGTATTATCAGTGCATAAATACAATGTACTTACCATTTCTTCTTTTTCTATTACGAGTGATCCTTTAGTGACCTTCCACCATGTTTCTTCAAATGTAGATAAACAACCATTATCTCTCAACTTCAATGTTGAGATTAGATTTATTTTCATAGTAGGAATGTACCTTACATCTTTCAGTAGACATTCATTTCCATTCTTTAACTTTATATGTACCTTGCCCATTGCAATAATTTTACATGGTGCATCATCACCCAATAAAACATGTCCAAAATCACCTTGAACATAATCATGAAAATATTTCCTATGGGGTGTATCATGACATGAATCTCATGAATATAATACCCAATAACCACTAGTATTATCTAATGACAGAACCAAAGAATAATGTAACACAACAACTACTACATTTACTTCCTGAGTAGTCTCCTGTTGTCAATCTCCTTTCTTCTTTAGAGATCTACATTATTTCTTCATATGTTGTTTCTTCCCACAATTATAGCGCTCTATCTTTCCCAGTATGGAATTGGATTTCTCCTTCCTAGACTTGATACGATTACCTAGGATATTTCTTCTCTCCCTTTATCTTCCCTTGCTCTCCATGGTCAACGCATTACTTGATGTCCAACCTTTTCTTTTTTTTGGAGGAGCAAGTTGATAAGTCGACTTGAACGATAACCGACTTAGTCGGCCGATCGACTAAGTTGTCTATCGTTCAAGTCGACTTATCGACTTACTCATACAAACTATCGTCGAAAGAGATAGCAGCTGCAAGAAAGAAAAGACCGACCATCAGACTTCACAACCCATGAAGACCAGACAAGAAGAATTTTGTACCTCCATGTTTCTTCGGGACGAAGAAACATTTTGTTCGTGGGGGAGATGTTGGAGGAGCAAGTCGATAAGTTGACTTGAACGATAGTCGACTTAGTCGGTCGGCCGAATAAACTAGAGATTAGGTTGGCCACCTAAGGTTGCGTTGGTTCATCGAACCGACAAGTAGTTATTTTGTAACTGCTTTGTAATCATATATATTAGGCTGTTGAGCTAGATGAAAACCTGGTTCAGCTCTCTGTGTTGTGTGGACCCTTTCATGTAATATAATCTGTTAATTCACCTACTTGTTCTTATCTCTTGTCTTTGTTATATATGTATGTTTTAGTATGTATTATTGGTAACCTTATGTGATATGTGAGATTACAACACTTTTCCATCGCATTTCCTCACTAAGAATAACACCAATAGCATCATCAAATTTCAAAGTGTTTGAACTAGAGACAAACTTACTTACAACCATGACCAAGCCATTCCATCTTTTTGGAAATGAGCATAAGATTAGAAGAGACCTAACCTCATCATTGAATTTCACTCCTACAGAGCTCCGTCAAGTACTAGGATTCAAACACAGTTGAAGCATGACCTTTGAATTAGGAAGATCAGGATAAACCAACAATAGTTGAGCCATTGTAGCTTAGAATTGAGACATGGGATCGTATGGCAAGAATTGTGCATATTACATTGGATAGTGCTATAGTGTCCATGCACAAGGATAATTCTAGACCATGCCCTGAACCTACCAAGCCCAAGTTAATGTGGGTGGATGAGTCAATTACCCAAATGCTTAACTATGAGACTCTACTTGCGTATGCTATGAGTTCCTAAGATGCATACTAACAACTATATAAGGGATGTAGGCCATCGTCGATAGAGAATTATATTTATGTATTTAAGTCTTATTCTTTATTTATTGTTAAATAATCATATTTAATACATGTACATAAAAAAGAGTCAACTGAGTAACACTATTTTTTTTTGTTCCATGCAAAGGACCGCCTTTATGGATTCACTCAATCCCACTTCCCCATTGATTGGGCATCCATCCTTTGTCCCTGGTGATGTCTCTGTGGTACACATGCTAGCTCCCTTGTCTTAACTTTTTCAATTACATACATGTGTATAATTGCAATTATTTTATTGTAACTTTCTTCTTGTGCCTTGCTCAAATTGTATAGGGTAGAGGCAATGAGATTGCACGGGAGTAGGAGATGCATTCTCCCTTGATTTCCATCCATCAACCGCTGTTTTAGAGATCTCGCAACTTATGCAATGCAATAGAGAATTAAAATTGATCTTTAATTTACGATGTTCAATTACTATTATTTTATTTATTACATGCATGATGTTACCATATGCATGATCAGGTACAACTGGGATTCAATGTTGCATTAATGTTCACAACAGAGCGGGAAAGGTTGAATATGCATCATCCTAGTAAGTACCCATCAACTCAACATGTCACGTCCCCAATTAAATAATTTCCAAATAAGACTATTTGCAAATAATGTTTCACCAACCTACTAGTTCCATAGGTTGAGATTGAGACATAAATTTTGTAATAAGGGCATATGGGACCCAAAAGGAAATTATTTTACCATATTCACATTTAAATGGGTCACATAAATGATAAATTCTAATAAAATAATGTGGCATGGGTTCATGAAGACACTTGGAAGCTTGTGAAGACTTTGGATGACTAGATTCCTCGCACACTTGGCATGATATTCATCCAAATTCAAACACATGGGTAATATAACATTATTACATGGTAATTTGGTGTCAAAGATCATATAATGAGACAAGGAATTCAAATTGGTAAAGGAGGATAACTTCCATGGAAGATCAAGAGACTAGAAGACAAGGTGTGACACTTGGAAAAAGATTATATGAACTCTATGACAACAAATGATGGAAGATTCTATGACAAGTATGACAAATTCAGACATGATTGCTTACATATGAAAAATATGACATGTAAGGGATAAAAATAGCCACAAAGAGGTCGAATTTGGTAGTTATAGGCATCCATTTGAATTAGGGAAAGAATTGGAGCATGAAGAGGAAGACAAGTGTCATGAGAGTTACCAAACCACTAAGATGAGTTGGAGGAAGATCATGGAGGGAAATATGACCTTGGGAGGCCTCACGAATTTAATAAAAGGATTTCATGATGAATGATAATAGATTTTGATCATTTTTGAAATCACCTTTGGAATTTTGGAGAGCTTTTGCTTATCCATTACATGGTGAGTGTTCACTCTTCCAGGTTGTGAACCAATTTCGAGGGAGTTGGATTCCTTTCGAAGTCAGTTGATGGATAGGCGATTCATACCTCTCATGGGATATTAATTAAGGAGTTTTATTTTTATTTCGAATTTCCATACAATCAAATTCTCATCCATCTCCCCATTCTCTTAGTCCTTCTTCTCTATTCCCCCACACTCTCATGTTGATGGCGCACTTGTTGGAGTGGTGCTTGTGATTTGATGAGGATAGTTGATGCCCAATATATTATGTATGATGTATAGATATTTAATATCATGTAACTATTCTCTGTAAGTCAAAATATCAGAAATACATGTATAAAAGGATTGTATTCCCTATGCCCTTGAATAACTAGTTTTTATGGATTTGGCTTCAATCTTGAAGTGGTTTTATATCATATTTGTATGAGGAATTTTATATGATTTTTGGGAAGCAATATATTATTCAATATTATGTACTTTCATTCCCATATTATATTCAGCTTGAAATCCAAGAAACTCCTATGTTGAAAGCTTTCATTCTCATGCCATTGTATCACTAGTTTTCATAGATTTTGGCTTCAATCTTGAAGTAGTTTTATACCAGATTTGTATGAAGGTGTTGAGGCCTGGAAAATTGCAGGAGACAACAACAAGGGATTCTCCCCAGTAAATGTTCCCAACTAGCCCATTACTATTTGGTATGGGTAATCCGTCCAATTTGCGGTTCGGCTACCATAGGTCAAGTAACCAAAATAAAGGGTTTTATTGGTTACGGCCCGGTCCACCGTGTATGTTTTTTAGTTTTTTTTGGTTTTAAGTATGAGATGAAAATGCCTATCTAAAATGCAAATTGATAGAGAATACGAGGAGTGGTCACAATGTGATGCGCAAGTTCTTACCTCTCATCTTGATTCTCTCGCATCCAAACCACACAGAGCAAGAAAACTAAAACTAACTTAACTAAATTGTCCCTAGGGAGCGAGATTATCATTTAATGAGTAATGTATTACTGTTCATGCATTAAGAAAAATCACAAGTAGCTATTCTTTATTTGAAAACACATAAACATTAATATATACATGAACACCAGGATATATCATTGTTTATGAAAAGCATTAGTTACTCATAGTGTAAATTCCATAAAATAAACTAGAGAGCATTCATACAATAACATAGGTTCAACAAGTTAGAACGATATCACAGTTAATGTACAAAAGCTGAAAACGAAACAATTCCCCTTCAACAACATCCATTGCACAACATTTGAACATTCCACCAAAGCTTTCTCCAACAGGAAAAATTGTAATTATCTATTGCAAAAGGAAATAGTTCTTCTTACAACATGTTCTCACAATTCTAACTAGGAAAAAGTCCTTTTCCACATCTAACTCTCCTATACTTATACAAAAAGGAAAAACTTTTGGGCTGCCCCCAAATGAATCTTGGGCTTCCCCAACGTTTCAACTCCCAAAATTTGTCCTATAGTGAGTGCTCATCAATTATACAATATATTACAATTAAAACAAAATTTAGTAGAGCACATCTATGAAGAGGACCCCGCTTGATCATTAAATAATTTTTTCTACACTTGGGCTTCCGCTACTATGTTCTCAAATTCTTAAGGTTCAAGAAAATTAATGTTGATCTCATATTTAGCAGTCTGATTTTTAACTACTTTGATTCTGACTAGGCTTAAAGCAGTTGATCCTCAAGTAGATGAATGCTGACTGCTGCATGAGCTACTGCATCTTTCAGGATCTTCCCATCGAAGTCTTTGACTTGTTGTATCTTCTGCTCATCCTCTTGATACCTGCTCTATAGCATTTTGGGGAACAACTCATGCTCTGGTAATGCATCTAGTATTTGTCCTGTAGCAACTTGGCATCTGTTGTAGGTGACCAGCATCCTTCTACAGTATTCAGTACAAGCTCCTCTTGTTTTCTTCATAGCTTTCTTGAACTCCTATGTTGTGTTTACTGCAATTTATAACAAGTCATAGCCCTTCTTTAAGGTATTTTGACCTTTGGTTGGAGCCGCAACAATGAAAGCTACATGGACTAAAGGTTCCGCAGACCAGTCCTTATCAAAGAAAACTAGAACAAACCATCAGCGAAAATCAAGTGAAACATCGGCGAATAGAAAAACTACATGTCGGATGGTTAGTCCACTCCGGAGCCACAATGGAGGGATTCAAATAGACTACAACTTCCACAATCCAATGAAAACTTCAGTGAGCAAAACAACCAAAGGTCATGCATCGGTGAAGCAAAAGACTAATCCTCAATTAAAAGTCCAACATAGTTTCGATAGCGAAAAGAGCAAAATCATTTAAAAAGAAAACTGCGGAATCGGAAAAAATAAGGGCTTCCGTCGAAGTGCTCGCAATCTGCCATCCAAAACGGTGGCCACACCAGGACTTATGCTCTGACGGTGATGAGACGAAAAATTCCGATAGTCAAAAGCTTTTAAAACAAAAGAAGGGGAATAAAACTATCGGCAAAACATGACTATCCATCGGAGGCATTCATAAGTAAGCTTCCGCAATGGCGGCTGCATAGATGACTACGGCCCTGCTTCATAGTCCAATAAAATTTTGATGGAGAAAAATCAAAACTTCAAACCAAGTCAAACAAAGATAGTCATTCAGCTTCTTTAATTCAACCTCACAGGATCCAAATTTGTAGCAGAAAACAACAGAGTCCATCAATCAAAAGAAAATCTAGGCAAGATAAAATTAAAAGGAGGGTCCAAAATTTTTAGAAATTTGGGAAAACATTGCAGTTGCAACAATTGGTGACTAACTGGTGAACCAGATATCTGGACAATTTCTTCCTTAAGTAACAGACTGTTTAAAAATAAAACCAACATGTTGAATTCTTCTAGATGTATGGATTTCCCAAATGGCAAATATATGTACTTTTAATCATTGATGATTGTCCAATTTTAGGAAAATGGAACCCAAGATTTAAAATTCATGATAAATCTTTTGAGGCGAGGAAGATGAGTTCATTTTTTTACTTCTGTCTTCGGGTAGCTTCTAGCTTAGACACCACAGGATTGTAACATATGGTAAACAGAAATATTCATTTTTTCCTCATTCCCATGCCATTTTGTGTTTTTTTGTGATTTTGGACTTTTTTTGTCCTTTTGAGTCCTCCTCATGCCTTTCTTTCTGAATTTTTTATTAAGGCTCCTCTATCCATAGTGTCCTTTTGTGTGAGAGATGTATTTAATTTTCAGCTCACAGGCGGAGAAGAACTTTTGGCAATCCTGTACTCATATGATTCAGTACTTTGTTTTAATACATATTGCGTTCTTAGGAGATTTTTTACTCTTATTTTCCTTTTGGCTTTCAATCCTTGGCATGGGATTATTTATATATAATATACTATTTACCTTGCTTACTTTCCATGGGTCTTTTGTTGTCATCCCTTAGAACGTTTTTAAATGTGTGATGGATGGAGCCTCGAAATAGTATTCCAGACTTTTGACCCCGAATTATTTTACAGGGAGTAAGTAGGACTTCAATCTGTTCATAGCCATTTAGGAAAACTGTTAAACTAGAAGAAATTCTTTCAGATAACACAATAGTACACAGTCTTGTCATCAAGGATTTTAGTTAATCCAAAACTCTGATGCTCTCCATGCAAACAAAAGTTTGCCTCTTTTTTATTGAAATCAATCAAAATCTAAAATCTAAACTAAAACAAAACAAGAATAAAGAAAATCAAAATAAACAACCAACTCAATTTATTTCTGTACAAGATAATCAAGAAAAATAAAAATTTGAGAACTAAACCACTAACTGGTTAGTTCTCTGCCCACCCTTATAAACCTGGCAACTTGTAAGATAAGGGGCTAGGCTTGACCACAAAATGAGAAAGACCTAACCATTATCTAATTCTACTGTTCTTCAAACAAAAACTACATCTGCTATTTTACAATCAATCTTATCAACCCGTGAACATTGAAAGAGATCGGGCAGGGTGTCTGATATGTTGCTGGCTTCTTCTGATGCAAAGTTTCCCAGTTCAAGTTCAATTAGATAATTTCCCAATATAGATTTCATTGATTCATTTTTCTCTTCCAATTGCATGACATTGTGTTTCATGTAGGGCTCTCTTAATATTTTAATCTAATTTGGGCTTCCCTTATGAGGCAACCACAAATGTGACCAATCTGAAGCAAAATACCCATTTAGTTTGCTGACCAGTCTTGATTCAAAATGAGTCCTTAACCATCAAGTATGTCTGCTACCACAATATCAATGTACTGAAAAATATTTTTATTTGTAGATAAATGAATCAGGACATCCTCCATCTCCCCGACTACTTTCACATTGGTCTTGTCTAACTGAGTAACCTCCCAGGTAGTAGGTTTAGGCTATCCATTAATATTTTTGCAAACTACAAGTGGCATAACATTTACTGATGATCCTGAGTCTACCAAAAAATTGTGCAAATTATGGTTTAAAATCTCCAAAGTTAGGAGGAATGGTGGGGTTTTAAACCTAGTCTTACCTCCCACACTTGCTTCAACAATTTCTTCTATAGGTTGGTTGTTTGTGGGAAGCTCTTCCTCTTGTACTTCAGGTGTTTTGAGATTTTCCTTGACATTACCCACTTTGTCTTCAATAGGCTTAGGAGGCATGTTGACTTGTCTCAGATCTTGACTGCTAATAGTAGGTTCAGGAATTCTATCATCTGTGTTGTTCTTCTGTAGTTTCTTTACATTCTCTTGCAATGTATTGATCTTTGGGAGTATTGAATTATATTTATTCACCAAATCCTGGCTTCTTGTTGTGACAGTTGTTTCCTATATCTCCTCATGTTTCATAGTACCTTCTTCTATATCAAAAAGCAAGACACAATCCCATAATACCAAAGCATAATTCTCTTGTTTTTCTGTGGATTTACAACCCTTTTCTTCTTCATTATCAAATTCTATTAATTTGGAATCTGGCAGCTGATTCATCACTAATGTCATTGAATTTATCCATTAAGGACAATTTTTTTCAGAATGGGGCTGCTGGTGGAAACTGCAAAAGTTATCCATACCTACCTCCCTTAAGTTCATTGATGCAGGACTGTGTGGAGGAGGTTTAGACTGATTGTCATCCTCTCTTCTCTTGTAGTAAGGCTTATATGCTTTCTGAGCTTCTTTTTCCTTTTCCAAATCTATTATTCTATTAGAAAGTTTCTGCATCATCTTTAACATTCCTTCAAAATCATGTGATTTATCTTGTTTAGGATTAGACAGTAATAAGGCTTTCTTCCCAAAAGGTTTCTCTCCTGACTGCTCAAGATAATCTTATATGCTTTCATTTTCAGCTTCTACTCTCTCAGCCTCTTCATAAGTCTCTGATAACGTAGGTTTAACTTGAGCCTTTGCAAACATGGCCAAGTCAGGCCCCAAAGCTGAAGTATAATACTCAACCAGAACTTTACCAGAGGGCTTATCAGCTACAGAGAAATTCTTAAGATAAGCAACAAACCTTTGGGTAAAACTATGCACATTTTCTTTTCTTTCTTTCTTTAAAGCACACAGTCCTTTCATGAGAGTTGCATGAGACTTCTGGGCTTCATATTTGCTTCTGAATATCATTTCAAAAGTATCTTAGTCTGGGATTGAGTTTGTAGGCAGACCAAAATACCATGAGGATGTTGCTCCTTTAAGGGTATGTGGAAAAATTCTGCAGACTACATCTTCGTGTTCTCCAGCCTTTAGTCCTTCTATGGCCAAGTAGAAACTTTGCAAGCGATCATCTACTAAAATATTTTCACTTGGGTCAAATTTGGGCAGTATTTTCTCAAAATCCTGAGGTAATTCATGCAAAGGAGGTGTTATATTTAAAGGTGATCTGTCTTTCCAAGCAGGTGGTGGATTTGGTGGGTTATGTGGTTGATTAGCATTTATGACTACCATGAGTCTAGGTGGAGAGTGAGGTGGTGAATGAACAAGAGTATTAACAAGTGAATCGTAAGGTGTGTTTGGGCCCACTTGATTCAAAGGCTGAACAACTTCCTGCAAGGCTGTTTCCACCAATTCTTCCAAATATCCAACCAAAATTGAGTCTTCCAATATAGGACGATCTTTTTTCTTATACTCTCTTCTAGGTAAATCAGGGATAATCGGTAATCCTCCAATACTTTTCACATAAGCCGTAGTATGTCTTCTCAGATCATTAACAACTTCGTTGTCCACAGAATACAAGTGTTTTTCCCACTTCTCTTCAGGAATCAGATTGGGAAATAAATTGCTTTCTGAACTATCACGGGTGGAGTAATTTCGAGGCAATGGGTTTCCTCGACCAACCATGCACTGGAATCCCTCCTTCTAGCACCAAAAATTGTTGAGGCCTGGAAAATTGCAGGCGACAACAGCAAGGGATTCTCCCCAGTAAATGTTCCCAACTAGCCTGTTACTATTTGTTATGGGGAATCCGTCCGGTTTGCGGTCTAGCTACCATAGGTCAAGTAACCAAAATAAAGGGTTTTACTAGTTATGGCCCAGTCCACTGTGTATCTTTTTTAGTTTTTATTTTTATTTTTAAGTATGAGATCCAAATGCCTATCTAAAATGTAAATAGATAGCGAATACAAGGAGCGGTCACAATGTGATGCACAGGTTCTTACCTCTCGTCTTAACTCTCTCACATCCAAATCACACACATCAAGAAAATTAAAACTAACTTAACTAAACTATCCCTAGGGAGCGAGATTATCATTTAATGAGTAATGTATTATTTTTCATGCATTAAGAAAAATCAAAGGTAGCTTTTCTTTATTTCAAAACACATAAACATGAATAGATAGATGAATAACAAGATAGCTCATTGTTTATGAAAATCATTCATTACTCGTAGTGGAAATTCCATAAAATAAACTAGAGAGCATTCATACAAGAACATAGGTTCAACAAGTTAGAACGATCTCATAGTTAATGGACAAAATCTGAAAATGAAATGGTTCCCTTTCAACTAAATCCATTGTACAGTATTTCAACATTCCACCAAAGCTTTCTCCAACAGGAAAAAATATAATTATCTATTGCAAAAGGAAATAGTTCTTCTTACAACATGTTCTCACAAGTCTAACTGGGAAAAAGTCCTTTTCCACATCTAACTCTCCTATACTTATACAAAAAGGCAAAACTTTTGGGCTGCCCCCAAATGAATCTTGAGCTTCCCCAACGTTTCAACTCCCAAAATTTGTCCTATAGTGAGCGCTCATCAATTATACAATATATTACAATTAAAACAAAATTTAATAGAGCACTTCTATGAAGAGGGCCCTGCTTTATCATTAAAGAAATTTTTCCATGCTTGGGCTTCTGCTGCTATGCTCTCAAATTCTGAAGGTTCAAGAAAATGAATGTTGATCTCATATTTAGCAGCCTGATTTTTAACTACTTCAATTTTGGCTGGGCTTAAACATAGTTGATCCTCAAGTAGATGAATGTTGAATGCTACATGAGCTACTGCATCTTTCAGTATTTTCTCATCCAAGTCCTTGGCTTGTTGTATATTCTGCTCATCCTCTTGATACCTGCTTCTTATCATTTTGGTGAATATCTCATGATCTAGTAATGCCTCTAGTATTTGTCCTACAACAACTTGGCATCTTTTGTAGGTGACCAGCACCCTTCTGCAGTGTTCAGTACAAGTTCCTCTTATTTTCTTCACAGCTTTCTTGAACTCCGCTACTATGTTTATGGCAAATTTTAACAAGTCATAATCCTACTTTAAGCTATGTTGACCTTTGGCTGGTAAATCGGTAGGGATTTCTTCATTGGTCTCTATTCTTACTATCCTTCCATTCAAGACTTCCAAAATGTCTTCAGACCTATCTACAAAATATGAGGTAGTCTCTAAAATTTCCTCCAATCTGTTATCTATCTGCAAGACTTTACATCTTTCCTCTTCAATAGACACTTGCAGCTGGTGCATTCTTCTTTGTTGGGCTAGAACATGCTCCTGTAGAGGCTGGATATTATTTTGTTGTTCACTGGCATCCTTCAGTGACGCTGCTAATGAAGTAATTTGCCCTTCAAAATATGCTACCTACACTTGGAATTGCTTTTCTTTCTCTTCCATAGTAGCCCTCTATGCCTCCAACTCTTCATCTTTCTTCTGCGTGGCTTGGCCCTTACTGCCCTTAATGGTGATCTTATGTTTAAATATTCTCTTCAATGTAGTAATATTCCTTGCATTCCTGAATATTTCTTCATCTTTGTCCCAGAAGTTTGTATATTCAAAGTGAACATTTGCCTCTTTGCAATGTTCTGCAACTTTCTTTTGGGAGTCATTTCTATGGAATCTCATCTCTCCAAAATGAAACTGCTCCAATTCCTGTACAAATTCAGCAACTCTTTTAATATTTGTAAATTTGTAGCTTCCCAGCCTGAAAGGTATGGCAGGATAGGTTGCCTTCTTGTGTTCAAATAGGAAGCTTCCTACACCATCTAGGTAAACTTGCCTGACTGCTTCTTTATGCACCACATAATAAGCGACATACTTGGGGAGCAATGAAGGTTCCCTAGAGCAACCATGCATCCCAATGTACATCCCCTCTTCAGTCAAATAATAATTTGCATCCTCCTTAATGACTTTAAATGCCTCCTCAGACATACAATTGCATTCTGTTAGAAAGATCAAATTGTGTAAAAACATAATAAAATGTTTACATATCTCTTTATAATGGCTGTAATACTTGTGTGCCCAAAATATTTTGTGTGTAGTGTACACAGGGGTTCTGCCCTGTCCCAAATGCATCTTTAGGATGGAAATGGATGGGTGCATAGTATACAATCCATTAATATGGAACTCATATAAAACTTAGACTTCTTCTGGGACACCCCTCTTAGAGCCGAAGAAATGCAAGATGAGAGGCTATTGGACACAATACTTTCCCAATTGAATACAGTCCCCTGGGTGGCCACATAGAAAATAATAGCGACCCATCCCATCTTGAAGCTCTTACCATGAGCTCTCCCAAACACTCTATTCAACATCAATGTTATAAACCTATAAGGAGTCCTAAGAGTGGTTGTATCATACTCTCATGATGGTCTGGTTTGAAAGTTCTTCCCAGGTATCATCATCCTCTTCACTATTTCAACCAGGTCCAAGTTTATTTCTTTCAACTAATCTTCAGTTAGGTAAACCTGGGCTGGGGGTAGGTGATATGCCAATGAGACATAACCAGGATTGTAGGCAACATATCCCTGTTTGGCAGTATTGGATAAAATCATAGTGGTCACATCAGCCTTAGGTAGAATCCAAATTATCACCTCTAAGCATTGGAACAGCTCAGGTCTTGTAGCTACCTTCATAAGAGATGACTTCTCTATGTTGGCATATATGGTCAACTCTTCAAATCCAGCATCAGGCACATTCTGATTTGAATTCATCCGATAAATCTCACCCCACCTGTAATCAGGATCTACCCTAGTCGTAGCTCTAGTGTCTTCGTAGATATATTCTACATTCGTAACAATTTCCACATTGGGTTCTCCTTCAACAATAGGGGCCTTCTTCTTTTTCCTTTTAGACATGTCGCCTTTGAAGAAGTTGCCCTGCCACAAAAAAAGACATGATTTTAGGGTATTGGAGCTTTTCAATCAGTGTTCTAAGAATGAAGAAAACTTGTATAAAACATTTACCTCTTCCATATTCTGAATAGCTAAGCTATCGGAAAAATAATGCAAAAATGAGAATACAAGAAAGAAAATTCTGTTAGCTAGGTCTGAAAAATTCTACAGTCCGTCTGCAACTAACAATAATCGTGATGGACAAAATGCATCAAAATGTAATCCAATTTCTTGCCCAAAATTGAAACATCCCCATATAGTAATTGAAACGTGTGAAACAAACCCTCCGGTGTCCAGAAAAAAAGGGCAACTATCTACGACGGGAATAAAACTAAAAAAAACCTCACCCTAGATGGCCATAAGTAATCCCACAAAAACTGGTACAGACAGCGTAACGCTTGTCTGCACCAACCCCCTAATCCTTATAACTAGGGTAGAAACTCCATAACGGCTCACACAAGCTCAAGAAACAAAACCCCCCTCGTACATATAGTGAAATTGAATGCTACCCCACGCCGTAAGGATACAAATCAGACTTAGACGACCAATTTCCAAATGGCAGGAACCTCTAACCAGAGGAGAAAACCCTAGTTCCTAAAACAACCAGTAAACTCGAAGAAAGGAGAACTATGGTTGGCCTACCTAGAAAAATAGATGCAATTGACGGTATGGTCTGAAAAATCCATGGCAATGCTTCGAGTGAACAGAGTCCCAATGACTAAGCATTGATGCACAATTCGACAGCAAGGACGGAGGCGGGCACGAATTCACAAGGGTAAGAATAAAATAACAACCAACCCAATATATATAGACCTTGGTGAAAAACAAATTTGTGGGAAAACCTTCATCGGTGAGTGGAACAACTAAGGCATGAGGCGGTTAATCCATTAGGGAGCCGCAACAGCGGGCGACGAACAAATTATGGGTTCCGCGGCCAAATAAAACGACGATGAAATAAGCATTAAAGACTGCAACATCGGACATCAGAATGTTTATAACATTAGATGGTTAGTTGAAAGAGGAGCCACAACGGTGAAAGCTACATGGACTAAAGGTTCTGTAGACCAGTCCTTATCAAAGAAAACCAGAACAAACCATCAGAGAAAATCAAGCGAAACATCGGTGAACGGAAAAACTACATGTCGAATGGTTAGTCCGCTCCATAGCCACAATGGTGAGATTCAAATAGACTACGACTTCCACAATCCAATGAAACATTCGGTGAGCGGAACAACCAAAGGTCATGCATCGGTGAAGCAAAAGACTAATCCCCGATTAAAAGTCCAACATAGTTATGATAGTGAAAATAGCAAAAATATTTTAAAAGAAAATCGTGAAATTTACAAAAATAAGGGATTTCGTTGAAGTGCTCGCAATCTTCCATCCAAAACGGTGGCCACACCAGGACTTATGCTCTAATGGTGATGAGACAAAAAATGCCAATAGTCAAAAGCTTTTAAAACAAAAGAAAGGGAATAAAACTACCGGAAAAATATGATTGTCCATTGGGGGAGTTCATAAGTAAGCTTCCACAACAGTGGCTGCGTAGATGACTATGGCCCCGCTTCATAGTCCAATAAACTTTTGATGGAAAAAAACCAAAACTTCAAACCAAGTCAAACAAAGATAGTCATTCAACTTCTTTAATTCAACCTCACAGGATCCAAATTTGTAGCAGAAAAAAATAGATTCCATCAATCAAAAGAAAATCCAGGCAAGATAAAATTAAGAGGGTCCAAAATTTTTAGAAATTTGGGAAAACGTTGCAGCTACAAAAATTGGCGACTACCTGGTGAACCAAAATCTCTGGACAATTTATTCCTTAAGTAATAGACTGTTTAACAATAAAACCAACATGTTGAATTCTTCTAGATGTCTGGATTTCCCAAATGGAAAATATATGTACTTTTAATCATTGATGATAGTGCAATTTTAGGAAAATGGAACCCAAGATTTCAAAGTCAAGATAACTCTTTTGAGGCCAGAAAGATGAGTTTCATTTTTTTACTTCTATCTTCGAGTAGCTTCCAGCTTAGACACCACAGGATTGTAACAAATGGTAAACAAAAATATTCATTTGTTCCTCATTCCCATCCCATTTTGCACTTTTTTGTGCTTTTGGCCTTTTTTGTCCTTTTGAGTCCTCCTCATGCCTTTCTGTCTGAATTTTTTATTCGGGCTCCTCTATCCATAGTGTACTTTTGTGTGAGAGACATATTTAATTTTTAGCTCATGGACGGAGAAGAACTTTTTCGCAATCCTGTACTCATATGATTCAGTACTTTGTTTTGATACATATTGCTTTCTTAGGAGATCTTTGACTCTTATTTTCCTTTTGGCTTTCAATCCTTGGCATGGGATTATTTATATATAATATATTGTTTACCTTGATTCCTTTCCATGGGTATTTTGCTGTCACCCCCTAGGACATTTTTCAATGTGTGATGGATGGAGCCTCAAAATAGTATTCTAGACTTTTGACCATGAGTTATTTTATAGGGAGTAAGTAGGACTTCAATGTGTTCATATCCATTTAAGAAAATTGTTAAGCTAGAAGAAATTCTTTTAGATAACACAATAGTACACAGTCTTGTCATCAAGGATTTTAGTTAATCCAGAACTATGATGCTCTCCATGCAACCAAAATTTTGCCTCTTTTTTATTGAAATCAATCAAAATCTAAACTAAAACAAAAAAAGAATAAAGAAAATCAAAATAAACAACCAACTCAATTTATTTATGTACAAGATAATCAAGAAAAATAAAAATTTGAGAACTAAACCACTAACTGGTTAGTTCTTTGCCCACCCCTATAAACCTGACAACTTGTAAGATAAGGGGCTAGGCTTGACCACAAAATGAGAATGACCTAACCATTATCTAATTCTACTGTTCTTGAAACAAAAACTACATTTGCTATTTTACAATCAATCTTATCAGCCTGTGAACATTGAAGGAGATCGGGCTGGGTGTTTGATATGTTGTTGGCTTCTTCTGATGCAAAGTTTCCCGGTTCAAGTTCAATTAGATAATTTCCCAATACAGAATTCACTGATTCATTTTTCTCTTCCAATTGCGTGACATTGTGTTTCATGTAGGGCTCTCTTAATATTTTAATTTGATTTGGGATTCCCTTATGAGGCAACCACAAATGTGACCAATCTAAAGCAAAATACCCATTTAGTCTTGCTGACCAATCTCGATTCGAAATGATTATGTAACCATCCAGTATGTCTGTTACCACAATATCAATGTATTGGCAGATCTTTTTATTTGGAGATAAATGAATCAGGATATTCTCCATCTCCCCGACTACTTTCACATTGGTCCTATCCTGAGTAACCTCCTAGGTAGTAGGTTTAGGCTGTCCATTAATATTTTTGCAAACTGCAAGTGGCATAACATTTACTGATGATCCTGAGTCTACCAAACAATTGTGCACATTATGGTTTAAAATCTCCAAAGTCAGGAGGAATGGTGGGGTTTTAAACCTAGTCTTACCTCCCAGACTTGCTTCAACAATTTCTTCTATAGGTTGGTTGTTTGTGGGAAGCTCTTCCTCTCGTACTTCAGGTGTTTTGAGATTTTCCTTGACATTACCCACTTTGTCTTCAATAGGCCTAGAAGGCATGTTGACTTGTTTCAGATCTTGAATGCTAATAGTAGGTTTAAGAATTCTATCATATGTGTTGTCCTTCTGTAGTTTATTTACATTCTCTTGCAATTTCTTGATCTTTGGGAGTATTGAATTGTTTTTATTCACCAAATCCTGGCTTCTTGTTGTCACAGTTGTTTCCGATATCTCCTCATGTTTCAGAGTACCTTCTTCTGTATCAAAAAGCGAGACACAATCCCGTAATACCAAAGCATCATTCTCTTGTTTTTTTGTGGATTTACAACCCTTTTCTTCTTCATTATCAGATTCTGTTAATTTGGAATCCAATAACTGATTCATCACTAATGTCATTAAATTTATCCATTGAGGACAATTGTTTTTAGAATGGGGCTGCTAGTGGAAAGTGCAAAAGTTATCCATACCTACCTCCATTAGGTTCATTGATGCAGGACTATGTCGAGGAGGTTTAGACTGATTTTCATCCTCTCTTCTCTTGTAGTAAGGCTTATATGCTTTCTGAGCTTCTTTTTCATTTACCAAATGTATTATTCTGTTAGAAAGTTTCTGCATCATCTTTATCATTCCTTCAAAATCATGTGATTGCTCCTCTTTAGGCTTAGACAGTAATAAGGCTTTCTTCCCAAAAGTTTTCTCTCCTAACTGCTCAGGATAATCTTCTATGCTTTCTTTTTCAGCTTCTACTCTCTCAGCCTCTTCATAAGTCTCTGGTAACATAGGTTTAACTTGAGCCTTTGCAAACATGGCCAAGTCAGGCCCCAAAGCTGAAGTATAATACTCAATTAGAACTTTATCAAAGGGCTTATCAGCTGCAGAGAAATTATTAAGATAAGCAACAAACCTTTGGGTAAAACTATGCACCTTTTCTTTTCTTTCTTTCTTTAAAGAGCACAGTCCTTTCATGAGAGATGCATAAATCTTCTGGGCTACATATTTGCTTCTGAATATCCTTTCAAAAGTATCCTAGTCTGGGATTGAGTTTGCAGGCAGACCAAAATACCATGAGGCTACTGCTCCTTTAAGGGTATGTGGAAAAAGTTTGCAGACTACATCTTCGTGTTGTCCAGCCTTTAGTCATTCTATGGCCAAGTAGAAACTTTGCAAGTGATCATCTACTAAAATATTTTCACTTGGGTCAAATTTGGGCAGAATTTTCTCAAAAGCCTAAGGTAAGTCATGCAAAGGAGGTGTTAGGTTTAAAAGTGATCTGGCTTTCTAAGTAGGTGGTGAATTTGGTGGGTTAGGTGGCTCATTAGCGTTTACGCTTGACGGGATTTTTGGTGGGGAATGAGGTGGTGAATGAATAGGAGTATTAACAGATGAACCATAAGGTGTGTTTATGCTCACTTGATTCAAAGGCTGAACAACTTCCTGCAAGGCTATTTCTACCAATTCTTCCAAATCTCCAACCAAAACTGAGTCTTCCAATACAAGACAGTATTTTTTCTTATACTCTCTTATGGGTAAATCAAGGATAATCGGTAATCCCCCAATACTTTTCACATAATCCCTAGTATGTCTTCTTAGATCATTAATAACTTCATTTTCCACAGAATACAAGTGTTCTTTCCACTTCTCTTCAGCAATCGGATTGGGAAATAAACTGATTTATGAACTATCACTGGTGGAGTAATTTTGAGGCAATGGGTTTCCTCAGTCAACCATGCATTGGTGACCCTCCTTCTAGCACCAAAAACTGTTGAGGCCTAGAAAATCGCAGGTGACAACAGGAAGGGATTCTCCCTAGTAAACGTTCCCAACTATCCCGTTACTGTTTGGGATGGGGAATCCGTCCAGTTTGCGGTCCGGCTACCATATGCCAAGTAACCAAAATAAAGGGTTTAACCAGTTATGGCCTAGTCCACCGTGTATCTTTTTTAGTTTTAAGTATGAGATGCAAATGCCTATCTAAAATGCAGATTGATAGAGAATACAAGGAGCACTCACAATGTGATGCGCAGGTTCTTACCTCTCATCTTAACTCTCTCACATCTAAATCACACACAACAAGAAAACTAAAACTAACTTAACTAAACTATCCCTAGGGAGCGAGATTATCATTTAATGAGTAATGTATTAATGCTCATGCATTAAGAAAAATCATAGGTAGTTGCACTTTATTTCAAAAGACATAAACATGAATAGATAGATGAACAACAAGATAGCTCATTGTTTATGAAAAGCATTCATTACTCATAGTGGAAATACCATAAAATAAACTAGAGAGCATTCATACAAGAACATAGGTTCAACAAGTTAGAACAAACTCATAGTTAATGGACAAAAGCTGAAAAGGAAATAGTTCCCCTTCAACAACATCCATTGCACAACATTTGAACATTCCACCAAAGCTTTCTCCAACAGGAAAAATTGTAATTATCTACTGCAAAAGGAAATAGTTCTTCTTACAACATGTTCTCACAAGTCTAACTGGGAAAAAGTCCTCTACCACATCTAAATCTCCTATACTTATACAAAAAGGAAAAACTTTTGGGCTGCCCCCAAATGACTCTTGGGCTTCCCCAACGTTTCAACTACCAAAATTTGTCCTATAGTGAGCGCTCATCAATTATACAATATATTACAATTAAAAAAAAAATTAATAGAGAAATTCTAAGAAGAAGGCCCCGCTTGGTCATTAAAGAAGTTTTTCCACGCTTGGGCTTCTGCTACTATGCTCTCAAATTCTAAAGGTTCAAGAAAACGAATGTTGATCTCATATTTAGCAGCCTGATTTTTAACTACTTCGATTCTGGCTGGGCTTAAACACAGCTGATCCTCAAGTAGATGAATGTTGACTGCTGCATGAGCTACTTCATCTTTTAGGATTTGCTCATCCAAGTCCTTGACTTGTTATATCTTCTGCTCATCCTCCTGATACCTCCTTTGTAGCATTTTGGTGAAAAACTCATGCTCTGGTAATGCCTCTAGTCTTTGTCCTACAGCAACTTGGCATCTATTGTAGGTGACAAGCACCCTTCTACAGTGTTTAGTACAAGATCCTCTTGTTTTCTTCATAGCTTTCTTGAACTCCTCTCCTGTGTTTATTGCAAATTCTAACAAGTCATAGTCCTGCTTTAAGCTATGTTGACCTTTGGCTGGTAAATCTGCAGGGATTTCTTCATTGGTCTCTATCCTTTCTATCCTTCTAGTCAATACTTCCAAAATGTCCTAAGACCTATCTACAAAATATGAGGTACCTCTAAAATTTCCTCCAATCCATTATCTATCTGCAAGACTTTTCATCTTTCCTCTTCAATAGACACCTGCAGCCGGTGCATTCTTCTTTGTTGGGATAGGACATGCTCCTGTACAGGCTGGATATTAGTTTGCTGTTTACTGGTATCCTTTAGTGTGTCTGCTAATGAACTAATATGTCCTTCAAAATCTACTACCTACACTTGGAATTGATTTTATTTCTCTTCCATAGTAGCCCTCTGTGCCTCCAACTCTTCAGCTTTCTTCTATGCAGTTTGTCCCTTACCACCCTTAATGGTGATCTTCTGTTTAAATCTTCTCTTCAATGCAATCATATTCCTTGCATTCCTGAAGATTTCTTCATCGTTTTCCCAGATGTTTGTATATTCAAGGTGAACATTTGCCTCTTTGCAATGTTCTGCAACTTTCTTTTGGGAGTCATTTATATGGAAGCTCATCTCTCTAAAATGAAACTGCTCCAATTCCTGTACAAATTCAGTAGCTCTTTTAATATTTGTGAATTTGTAGCTTCCCAGCCTAAAAGGTATGGCAGGATAGGCTACCTTTTTGTGTTCAAACAGGAAGCTTCCTACACCATCTAGGTAAACTTCCATGACTTCTTCTTTATGAACCACATAATCAGTGGCATACTTGGGGCGCAAAGAAGGTGCCCTAGAGCAACGATACATCCTAGTGTACGTCCCCTCTTCAGTCAAATAATAATTTGCATGCTCCTTGATGACTTTAAATGCCTCCTCAGACATACAATTGTAGTCTATTAGGAAGATCAAATTGTGTAAAGGCATAATAAAATGTTCACATATCTCTCTATAGTGGCTGTAATATTTGTGTGCCCAAAATATTTTTGATGTAGTGTACACAGGGGCTCTGTCCCTGTCCCAAATGAATCTTAAGGGTGGAAATGGTTGGGTACATAGTATGTAGTCCACTAAGATGGAACTCATATAAAACTCAGACTTCTTCTGGGACACCCCTCCCAGAGCCGAAGAAATGTAAGTTGAGAGGCTATTGGACACAATGTTTGCCCAATTAAATACAGTCCCCTGGATGGCCACATAGAAAATAGTAGGGACCCATCCCAACTTGAAGCTCTTACCATGATCTCTCCCAAACACTCTATTCAACATCAATGCTATAAACCTATAAGGAGTCATGAGGTGGCTATATCATACTCTCCTGATGGTCTGGTTTGAAATTTCTTCCCAGGTATCATCATCCTCTTCACTGTTTCAACCAGGTCCAAGTTTATTTCTTTCAACCAATCTTCAGTTAGGTAAACCTGGGCTGGTGGTAGGTGATATGCCAATGAGACATAACCAGGAATGTAGGCAGCATATCTATGTTTGGTAGTATTGGCTAAAATCATAGTGGTCACATCGGCCTTAGGTAGAATCCAATGGATCACCTCTGAGCATGGGAACAGCTCAGGTCCTGTAGCTACCTTCATAAGAGCTGAATTCTTGATGTTGGGATATATGGTCAACTCTTCAAATCCAGCATCGGGCACATTATGATTTGAAATCATCTGATAAATCTCACCCCACTTGTAATCAGGCTCTACCCCGATGGTAGCTCTAGTGTCTTCGTACATATATTCTACCTTCGTAACGATTTCCACAACAGGTTCTCCTTCAACAACAGGGGCCTTTTAGACATGTTGCCTTTGAAGAAGTTTCCCTGCCATAGAACAAGACATGCTTTTAGGCTATTGGAGCTTTTCAATTAGTGTTCTAAGAATGAAGAAAACTTGTATAAAACATTTACCTCTTCCATATTCTCTACAACTAAGCTATCGGAAAAATAATGCGAAATTGAGAATACAAGCAAGAAACTTCTACTAGCTAGGTTCAAAAAATTCTACAATCCGTCTGCAACTAAAAATAATCGTGATTGACAAAATGCATCGAAATGCAATCCAATTTCTTGCCCAAAATCGAAACATCCCCATACAATAATCGAAACATGCGAAACAAACCCTTCGGTATCCAAAAAAAAAGGGCAACTGTCTATGATAGGAAGAAAACTAAAAAAAAACCTCACCCCTGATGGCCATAAGTAATCCCACAAAATCGGTGCAGATAGCATAACGCTTGTCTACACCAACCCCCTCATCCTTTGGACCGAGGTCGAAACTCCATAACAGCTCACACAAGCTCAAGAAACAAAACCCCCCTCATACGTATAGTGAGATTGACTGCTACCCCATGCCGTAAGGATACAAATTATACTTAGACGACCAATTTACAAATGATGAGAACCTCTAACCAGAGGACAAAACCCTAGTTCCTAAAACAACCAGTAAACTCAAAGAATGGAGAACTATGGTTGGCCTACCTGGAAAACTAGATGCAGTTGATGGGATGGTCTGAAAAATCCACGGTAGTGCTTCAAACGAATGAAGTCCCGATAGCTAAGCATGGATGCACAGTTCGACAACGAGGATGGAGGTGGACGCGAATTCATAAGGGTAAGAATAAAATAATAACCAACCCAATATATGTAGACCTTGGTGGAAAAAAAATCGACGGTAAAACCTTCATCGGTGAGCATAATAGCTAAGGCATCAGGTGATTAATTCATTCGGGAGCTGTAATAGCAGGTGATAGACAAAGTATGGGTTCCACGAACAAATAAAACATTGGCGAAATAAACATTAGAGACTGTAGCATCGGACATCGGAACGACTATAGCATTGGATGGTTAGTTGAAAGAGGAGCTGCAATGATGAAAGCTACATGGAGTAAAGGTTCCATAGACCAATCCTTTTTGGAGAAAACCAGAACAAACCATCAACAAAAATCAAGCGAAACATCGACGAATGGAAAAACTACATGTTGGATGGCTAGTCCGCTCTGAAGCCGCAATGGCGGGATTCAAATAGACTACGACTTTCATAATCCAATAAAAAATTCGACAAGTGGAAAAACCAAAGTTCATACATTGTCAAAGAAAAATACTGATCCCCAATTAAAATTCCAACATAGTTCCGATAGCGAAAATTAAAAAAATCATTTAAAAAGAAAACCGCGAAATCAACAAAAATAAGGGCTTCCATCGAAGTGCTTGCAATCTGCCATCTGAAATGGCGGCCACACCAGGACTTATGATCTGAAGCTGATGAGATGAAAAACACCGATATATAAAAGATTTTAAAACAAAACAAAGGGAATAAAACTAACAACAAAGCATGACTGTCCATCGGGGGCATTCATAAGTAAGCTTCTCCAATGGCTGCTGCATAGCTGACTACGGCCCCGTTTCACAGTCCAATAAACTTTCGATGGTGAAAAATCAAAACTTCAAACCAAGTAAAACAAAGATAGTCATTCATATTCTTTAATTAAACCGCACAGGATCCAAATTTGTAGCAGAAAACAACAGAGTCCGTCAATCAAAAGCAAATCCAGGCAAGATAAAATTAAAAGGAGGGTCCAAAATTTTTATAAATTTGGGAAAAGGTTGTAGCTGCAACAGAGGGATATTCTATGTGTTGTATGATATTGTGACAGAAATATATGATTTGTTACTCTGTAACTTCATGTCCCTATTCTCTGTGGGTATAAATCCAAGAAATCCATATGTGAAACTCTTGCATTCACATGCCATTTAATCACTAGTTTCCATGACTCTGGCTTCAATCTTGAAGGAGTCTTGTATCATATTTGTATGAGGGATGTTATCTGAGTTTTATGATGTGGTGACATCCATATATGATTTTTTACTCTGTAATTTAATGTCCCTATGATATGTGGGTTGAAATATAATAAATCTATATGTGAAACTCTTGCATTCCCATGCCATTGAATCACTAGTTTCCATGACTTTGGATTCAATTTTGAAGGAGTATTGTATCAGATTTGTGGGAGGAATTTCATTTTAGTTTTATGATTTTGGGGAATAAATTTTTATTCCATAAACTATCACCATATTCCATATTACTCTCAAAACCATATATTCTACCTTGTCTATGTCAAGTCTAGCTAGTAATGTAAATTTCCCTTAGGCAATTTCTATGAAAGTTACCCTATAGATGTTGCAGACCATAATCCATTTGTATAAATTAACAAACCTGATTAAGGATATTAATTTATGTCTGATACTCATTCCCATAATTTGTTCTTAAATTTGGGAGGGTCGCACTTGATTTGGAGATCTAGTTTGGCCATCACCCTTGGGGAAATTTGAACACAATTTCCTAGTAATTTGGGTCTTTTTTCATTATCAACAAAAAATTTTGTATAGGTATAAAGTATGATAAAAATTATTCATAAAACACCTTGGGATTTTTTAAGACTCACCATACCATCTCCTTTCAAATTCAGGACCATTTGGTGAAAGTTGGAACCCTCTAGAATCATGACTAGTTCAGCTCGCATTTTGCCCAATTTGTGCATTTCTCCAAAATTTACAAAAAGGGACATTACAAAACATTGTCTTAGAGCTTCCGCATAGAAGTATTTAAACAATCTCTCCATGGACTCAATTCAATTAAGTTACTTCATCCACTTAAAATTCTAAAAATGTCATTTATCTAATTTCAAGTACTAAAATCTAACAAACTTAAAGAGTTCAAAATTTTAATTTCTGAAGTCCCCATATTTAGACAACATTTTATAGAATGATCCAAATAGATATCAATGACCACCCACCTATTCCGTTGGCTCAAAAAAATGATCCATTGTGGCAGTTTTCTAGTTATTTTTTATGGTTTTTTGGGTCCCAAACTTCAGGGGTTGTTTTGAGGCCTTAAACGACGTGTTTTGGCGATTCGAGGGGTTTTAGGGGAGGCAAGAGGGGGGAGAGGATGGGGGTCCACGGGGAACGGTTTCCTTTTGCATGTAATTGGCCCTAGTTGAAATTTTTAAATATAGGATAGACCTTTCCAATGGGCCATCGAGTGCCCATATCGAGATCATATGCAAAAGTTATGACCCCAGGAAGTTGATTGTTCAACTAACCACCTTGGGGCTGCAAACTTTATGACGGTTCATCTTCTAGGGTATGTTTTGTGAATTTTGGGTTTATCTCCCTCATTCTTATTATAAATAGGCCATTTAGGCCTCATTTTGTATTCAACTTGGCACAAATGAGCGTAGCAGCCACATCTCTTCTCAAAGATAGCTACCACCATTCTAACAATTGTATTACAGTCTGTTCTATTTCCGCCATTTAATAGAATATGTGTTTACTATCTCTGTTTTAATTGAAAAATTTATGCATTTATGATTATGTATCTATTCTTTCATTTCTTTCCTACATAAATCAGGATTAGAGCATGTGTATCCTTGTCACCAAGGGAATGGTGCAGGTGTCACTAGTGGCAGGGATGACCATAGATCCCACGAAGGGCATGGTCCACATATTTGGCGAGATTTGTTCGTGTTGCAATATTTTTATTGTTATGCATATATATATACTTGTTTTGTAGGTATACATACATAGAAATGAAATTTTTCATATCATATTTTTTCTCGGTGGATATATGATGTATATATGTTATTTATGTCTATGGGCATTTGTCTTTATCAAGTATGTTTATGTTTATGCACCTACATGTTAAATGTATTTTATGTTCATCTTTATTTAGATAATTGTGCAATTTACAATTTTATAATTACAAGTTAGAAGTTTAGGAATGGATGTTAGAATTAGAAGTTACAAGGCCACAAATTAAATCCTAGAAGTTATAGGTTTGTCTCATGTTCATGTTTAATGTTTAATGTTTATGTTGCTTAAATATTATTTTCATTTGTTATGTACAATTGAGGATGTGAGATACAATTTACAAGTTACAATTAGGATTACAATTTATAATCTAATTAAATTTACAAATCACAAGAAAACAAATTCATGAAGCTAGTTTCAAGTAACCATAACAATTTAATTTATTTTATTGATTATATTTACAAATTTTAATAACAATAAGAAATTAGAATTCATGATGCCAGTTTTAAATAACAATAACAATCTAATAGATTTATAGATTACTACTTACAATAAAAAAATACAATTTGTATAATGTCATATTCAATTAACAATAACAACTACATTTCAAGACTATGATATTACCCATGACTAAATTTCAAATGCGTTCAAACATTGGAAGAAAATTAATCTTTGAAAGTTCTACTCTAACCAAATAAGGGGCTTTTGTTCAAATTATTATTAAAAAAAATAATCAAAGTAAGAAGCATTCAAATACTATGGTCTCATCCATGACAAAATTTCAAATGCATTCAAACATTAGAAGCAAATTTAATTTTTGAAAGTTCAACTTTGACCAAATAAGGAAATTTTGTTCAAATTAAGAAAGAAAATAGAAGAAAAAGAAGGAACATTCAAAGAATATGGTCTCACCCATGACTAGATTTCAAATGCATCCAATTTTCAGAAGCAAATTTAATTTTTGAAAGTTCAACTTTGACCAAATAAGGAAATTTTGTTCAAATTAAGAAAGAAAATAGAAGAAAAAGAAGGAACATTCAAAGAATATGGTCTCACCCATGACTAGATTTCAAATGCATCCAATTTTCAGAAGCAAATTTAATTTTTGAAAGTTCAACTTTGACCAAATAAGGAAATTTTGTTCAAATTAAGAAAGAAAATAGAAGAAAAAGAAGGAACATTCAAAGAATATGGTCTCACCCATGACTAGATTTCAAATGCATCCAATTTTCAGAAGCAAATTTAATTTTTGAAAGTTCAACTCTGACCAAATAAAGCACTTTTGTTAGAATTATTAAAAAAATAGAATCAAAGTAATAAAGATTCAAAGACTATAGTCTCACCCATGAACAAATTTCAAATGCATTCAAACATCACAAGAAAATTAATTTTTTGAAATTTCAACTCTAACCAAATAAGAGACTTTTGTTCAAATTAAAACAAAAAAAGAGAATTGAAGTAAGAAACATTCAAAAACTATAGTCTCTCCCATGACTATTTCAAATGCGTTCAAACATCACAAGCAAACACATGAAAATTTCTAAGGGTACATTTAATTATTTCAAAAATTCATTATATAATGTAGATCCACAAAATAAAATGTAAATAGAATTCTATGACCTAACACCTTTACACTCAAATTGTAATTGGTCCTTCTAAAGGCTCTCATGTTGATGGTTGTGAATCCTTCAGAGACGTCGACCCTTAAAGGTAAAAAATTATAAGTTATAACGATGAGCACTAGGAGCAATACCAATAGTCAACAAATGCCAATCCAAGTACTGTTAGCATCCCATGACAAAAACCTATAAGGTAGATATCCTATATTTTGACCCCCAAGAACCTTCTTCAAGTGGGGGGGAATATGTTATCCCTATAATGGTATTATGTTTTCTCTTTTAAACAAGTGGTAGATATCCCCTTTGAGAGAAAAAATACACATTACGTCAAGTTTTACTTCCTCTGGCATAGTGCCTCTTTCCTCGAGAATTGTTTTTGACTTGATGATGAATGGTTTTTAAATATTTCTTATAGAAAACAATTATGTTTCAAATGAGAAATTATTGATGGGAATTATTTGGATTCCTAACCCAACAATCCTACTTTATAATAACAAATTATTTTGTGCCCTCCCGTGAAGAAATTATGTTGGTTGGATTAACTAGTTGTGGTTGATTTTTTAACGGCTTTCTTCGCTTAGTGGAGTCAGAATGAACTTGATCATCACCAAAAAAATAATTCATCCATTTTAAATTATATATATTCTATACATGTACACATCTTAAATAATAACTAAATATGATACAAACTTTTTTAAAACAAATTTTAAAAGAGTGACTAAACATATTTATTTAATGCATGCACACTTTCAATTTAAGATTGTGAGATAACATTTAAAGAGATTTTTAGTCTAATAATCTATTTGAGAATACATGATAATAGAAATTCATCCTTTATAAAATGTAAAATAATAAAATTTAGTACTATCCAGTAAATGAACTTTTATTTATTCTGACATCCATACCAAGGAAGTAACTTACAATAGATGTCTCATAAGCTATTATTTTATGTGCGAAATTGCACATACATCTATATCTATAGTTTAAGGATAAATCATATACAGAAATAAACATGAACCAAAAACATAAATAAACATTACTTCTACTTAAAGGATTTGTATTTTTCACATGTATGTACATATTTGAATTTAAGTTGTTCTAGAGTGTTTATTACTATGAATATTTGGTTATCAATTCCACTAGATGATATTTGAAACTTCATATCAAAAAAAACTTGATGAACAAAATATAACGCTACAAGGGAAATTTTGAGAGTTTACACAATTTTTTTCTATATCTATGTAATGTACCAACTTGGATATTTGGCACACTAACTCAAGCACTTTAACAAATAGCGAAATAGGTGACTCAAAACTAGGATTTTGGCCAAGGTTTAAGATTCATTCAGAGTCAATTCAAGAGTATGGATTATGTTTAGCTTAATATCCCATGCACAATGTAATGGGACCTTTTATGGTTTCAAAATTAGCAAGTATAAAGTTTACTCTCAAGGCTACTAGGCACCACAACATATGCAAACTAAATCCTTTGCTTCACACATCGTGTCAACTAAGAGGGATGGATATTGGACTTGGATAGGATTAAGGAAATAAAATATCAGTAAATTAACTTTTGGGCTTCACACCAATAGATTTGAGGTATTTTTGAGAAGGTTTCATAGGAAAACTAGTAAAATTGACTTTTAGGATTGCTCAACTAGCTTAACTTTAGGATGACCCAAACAATGCAAGGGGGTTACAAATTATCATTATAAAGGTTGGTACGTTTTAAGTAACTTTTTAATGAGAATAATTAAGTGTGATAATCGAAATTGAAGTTGTCTTGATGTATTACTAGCTCTAACACTGAAACTAGCTCAGTTTTCAAAGCAACCAAGACTAGGTATGCACAATAGGACATAGAACAAAATTTTATTTATTGCAGAAGGAAAATAAATAATAGACGTATGTTATGACATAAATCGAATCATTAATAGTTTAAATTACATCAAAATTATATCTTAACAATGAGAGGTAAGACTAGAAGAATATCCATGCAAAAGTATTGGAAATCATGAACAAATGGTCTAGAAGACTTTTTCAATCATTGTAACAAGATGGAACTTCACTAGATAAAATCATAGGATCTGAAATAAGCTCAATGATGGAGATTGGATGTCTTTATCCTCACAATAGAAGTAGGGGCACATCTCCCAAGTCTAGAGCAGGGAAAATTTTAAGAATCCATAAAATTTTAAAGTGTAGAAACCTTGGTGAATCTAATTAATTATAAAATTTCCAACCACAAAATGTTTGGAGATATTTTTTTAAAATTATTCAATTTTTTTAGGGTTATATATATATATTTTTGGACAATTTTGGCGATTTCTAGAGGAAAAGCTTTTAATCCTATCGATTTTGGATGAACCATATCAGAAAAAATGAAAATTAGTGAATTTATTTTGGAAAATAAACTTGAAATTATCCCATGGGATAAAATTCACCCCTAAAATTTTTCGTTGTCTAGAGTAGCACAATTCTCTCAATTCAATTCACAAATTGACAAAAGATGGACTAGTGGTTCCCACCCCTTCTTTTATAGATTGGAGAAGGCTTGTTGAGAAATCAAGATAGTCTAATGCACCCTAATGTATGGATAAGGTTGTTTTTCTTTCCTTCTTTACTTTTTTCCCCGCTTTCATTATTTACTTTTTTCTTGCTTTCATGCTTTACTTTTTTGCTTCACTTGTATGTGTTTTCTTTTCCTTCTTTTGTTTTGATTTTGACTACTTTTTTTACTTTTTTTTGTTTTCCTGCTTTATCATACTTTCACCTGCTTTTCTGATTTATCCTACTTTTTCCCGCTTTTCTACCTTCTATTTATTTTCCTTCTTTGGCCTTGTTTTTGCTTTATTCTATTTTTCCACCTATAGTGCCTTTACTAATTTTCTCGATCTTCTTTCTTTCTTTTCCTTACTTTATTATCTTAACTGCTTTATATTTCCTTATTGTGCAAGTCATATTTTAGTCAAGCCTAATCCTCAAGCATTCCCTCTTTGAGGATAATACTCCTTTTATTTCATAAATCAAATATGAAATATTGCAATATCTAATAAGTGCCTCTTTTAAACTTTATGAAAGAAAAATGATGTTTCCTAATTATTTAATGCTCGAACCGTCAAAATTAACCCAAGACATTAGATTTTGTCCTCAACCCAAGAGATTGATTGGGTTAGGAAATAAACCCATATATCATTCACGAGGGGACATGATAACCCTCTCCTCCCAATATTTCTTGTTCCCAAGCAATTTCAAACTAGGATGTTGTAAGATGTCATCTCCTTCCCAAGTGACATCCTCACTAGCCATTCCTTCCCATTGCACCAAATAATCCTTAATTATTCCACTTCTTAACTTGTTTTCTCAAACCTCCTGGTCTTCATTGGAACCAACTCCAAGTTCCCTTCAACATCTAAGCGGGGTAGCTCTTTTAAAACTTGTTATCACTTCCCTAATACCTTCTTTAAATAAGACACATGAAAGACATTGTGAATCTTACTTTCTGGAGGCAATTATAGCTTATACACCATCTCATCAACCTTCTTTGGAACTTTGTATGGACCATAGAAACTTGGGTGCAACTTCTTAGTTCCGTTATACTCCAAGGAGTATTTTCTATAGGGATGCAACCTCAAATCAACTAGATTTCCTTCTTGGAAGGTTTGTTCCACTCTTTGTCTGTCTACATACAATTTATATCCATTTTGTGTTGTCAACAAATTATCCTTGAGAGTTCTAAGTATGTATTGAATCTCTTGGAGCCAATAATTTTGCTTCTATGTCTTACAATCACCAAATATCATATCATCAAAATTAGGTGCATGATAACTATTAAGATATTTGAATGGAGACATTCCAATGGAAATATGGAAAGTAGTATTATAATAGAATTCACCCAAGTGAATCCAAGTTGTCCATGAATTGTTTTTCCATCCACATAGTTTCTCATGTACCCTTCAAGCCACTGGTTCACTCTCTCTGTTTGTCCATCAATTTTTGGATGGTAACTTGTACTCATGTTCAGGATTTTCCCACCAACTTGAATAGTTCTTTCAAAACATTGGCAGTAAACTTTCTATCTCTATCACTTATGATATAATTTTGCATTCCATGGAGTTTGAATACTTCTTTGATGAAAATTTCAAGCACTTCACTGGTTGAAATAGTGTTTTTGACGACAAATAAATGTGCATACTTGTTTATCCTATCAACCACAACAAAAATATTGTCTTTACCTTGGATTTCAGTGAGTCTCATGATGAAATCCATGGACACACTTTCTCATTTATGCTCCAGAATAGGAAGAGGTTGTTGTATTCCTACTAGATGTGTATGTTCTCCTTTTTTTTATTATATGAAAAAAATGAGAACATACACATCTAGTAGGTCCTTCCAAGAGAGTCTTTCCCTCACATTCATGTATGTCTTCACAAATCTTACATGTCCATCTAGGGATGCATCATGGGAATCCTCTAAGATCTTCTTCTTCAATGATGATTCTGGAACCAGAAAAATCCTATCCTTATGATCGATTATATCCTTAAGGATATTGAAAGCATCATCATGAATTATTCCATCAAACAAATGACAAGAAAACTAATTCTTTGCATACTCTACTCCTAGTTGTGATTTCCAATCATCATGAAATTTCATCAAAGAAAGCACTGGTTTTCTAGAGAGGGCATCAACTACAACATTCATCTTACCCTTATTGTACTCAATGTCAAAATAAAATGCTTGGATCCTACTCACCCACTTTTGTTTCCTATCATTCAAATCCTTCTGTTATAGGAAGTGTATCAAGCTATTGTGATTAGTTTTAATGATGAATTTACTTCCCACAAGATACTACCTAAACTTGACTAGCACATGCAGGATGGATAGAATGTCTTTGCCATAAACTGAGTATATCATTTCACGTTGCTACAACTTTTGAATTTCATAGGCTATGATATGCTTATTTTTCATCAATACAACTCCAATTCCATTCCTTGAGGCATCACATTCAAGAACAAATGGCTGAGAAAAATCAAGGAGTGAAAGAACAGGATAAGTACTCATTAGCTCCTTCATTCTCTTGAATTCCTTCTGTGCTTCTTCTGACCATCTAAAATATCCATTCTTTGTTAGATTTGTCAAAGGATAGGATGGTTTGGAGAACCCATTCACAAACTTTTATGTAGTAAGTACACAATCTAATGAACCCTCTCAATTTAGTGAGATTTTTAGGACTTGGCCAATCCAAAATAACAATGATCTTCTCCATGTTCACCTTCACTCCTTCTTTTCCTATCACATAATAGAGATAAAGGATATCAGTCATTCCAAACTCACACTTATATCATTTATCAAATAAATATTGATCTACCAATATTGTTAATACAACATCTAGATGGTGCAAATGTTCCTCCCAAGTTCTACTACAGATTAAAATATCATCAACGAGAAAAAGGGAAAACTTACAAAACTATTTGTTGAACATACTATTCATGAAAAAACAAAGGTTGAAGTATCATTATTCAAAACAAAAGGCATAACCAATAATTTGAAGTGCCCATAGTGATAACAAAATGTTGTCTTTTGAATATCCTCTTTTCTCATCCTAATTTGATGGTAACCAGAATGGAGATTAATGTTGGAAAAGTACTTAGCTCCATGTAACTCATAAATTATCTCATAAATCCAAGGAATAGGATATTAGTTCTTTATGTTATTATTATTGAGATTTCTATATTTTATGCACATGCACATGGTTGCATCCTTCTTCTTCACCAGCACTACCGAGGAGGCAAAAGGACTTGAACTTGGTCTTATGAATCCCAAGTCAATTATTTCTTTGATAGTTCTTTCAATTTCATCCTTGAATATTTTTAGATGTTAGTAAGGATGAAATTTTATAAGTGATGTACATATCTCCAACTCTATACTATGCTCCACTCCTCTATCCGGTGGCCTACCATGTGGAAGATCCCCAAACATCTTCTTATGCTTTCAAAGCAATTACTTAATGTCTTAAGGATATTGTGCTACCTCTAGAGAGGTGTGTTTGGTAGAGATTAAGCACTAAACAACCCATTCAGTGTCTCTGTGCTTCACTAAGGACGTCATACTATGCACACTCACCACTTTCTTTAAGTCGATGTTGATCACCCTCAATACTACCTCCTTCTCACCTTCATATTGGAATCTCATCTCAAGGACTTTGTAAGCTATGGTGTGCTTCCCAATACAATACAACCATTTTACTCTCAATGCCATGTTAGTATCAACAACATTCACTGCATAAAATATATCAATCACATGTAATCCCCTATCATGACTTGCAACTTAGGAATCCATTTAGAACACTCCATAGAAGGATTACCTAGAATTATGATAGTGAATCCTTAGAACTTCTCAGTAGGTAGATTTATCTTTTTCACTTGTTATCCACTAAGTTTCACTTAGGGTGTTTTTAAAGTGATCCACCAAGGATTGGAACAAATCATTGTTCTTAGTCAGTTCTTAGGAAATTCCATGGTTTCATCAGCTACAATTGTGGTCCCTTTTTCACATGTTCACACCCCCTTGGGGGAATTATAATAAATGAAATAGCATGATGGTTTCTTTTTGTAAAAGGATTGGCCTTCTTAGGAAATGGTCATCAACGTCACCATCCTCGATTGTCTTTTACCTCATCAATGATGTGATACTTTTTCAAGAGACATAATTTTTGAGTTTTTCACTCAAAATCCTCCAAAGATGGGGTGGTGAAATTGGTGATTATGTCTTAAAAGGTTATTAAATATTACGGTCTATGTATTATACCATGCTAGTAATAGTCCTAAAGCTTCATGGACATGCAGTAAGTCTTTAATAGGATTTTTTTATTTTTTAGACTTTTAATAAAATCATCGATAATGTGTATTTTAAATGCAAAAGTTCAAAAGGTCATAAAATTGGGCCTAGGGAGCCAATTTGGTCAAAAGGATGTTCATTTTTGAACTTGAGCCCCCACTTAACCACTAAAACTACTTTTGAGATTCAAATTAGTAATTTACATTTATTAATTTTGATTTTCTCTCCAAAATGACTAAGAGGGTCAAATAAATGGGAAAATTGGAGAAAATCCAATTCCTAAATCAAAGGTAGGTTGTATGAGAATTGTCTCTGGGGTGTCAGGGTTGTTGAGGATATTTTCTAAGGAATTAATGAGCATATAGGATCATCTCCTATCCTCAAGGGAGGAGCTCCAACTCACCTCCATGAAAGAGGGGCACATTCTCTCACTTAGGGTTTGTGTTTCCACTTGGAAGGAGTGGTTAGAGGACGCGGAGGCTTCCCAAACCAAGTGGGATACCTAAATATAGGTGTAAGCCTCTCCTACCATGAATTAAAACATCCTACCACCATTATCTCATCCCCCAAAACCACCTCACACTTGGTAAACTCTCCCCCTTGAGGTTTGAGCTCCATTTTTGCTATAAAAGAGAGGCTTTCTTCCTCATTTGGGAGGATGTATTGAACCTATTCCCATTATAATTATGTTGCTGATATTTTTTTAATAAATATTGAAGGATTTGGAGACTCATTGTTGCATTGTCTCATGGTTATGCAATTAGCTAATTTCTAAGGTGATATTCAGCTAAACTAGGGCTTTCTTTTTTGTCAAGTTTGGTAGTGTTGATCTAGCTTCCTTTTGGAAGAAAAATTGCTGTTGTCAATTTGTTAATTTATGTTTTATTTGTATAATATTTTAGGTGTAATAGGTTGTATTCAGTTGTACTAACATTCTCCTTGTATTTTATGATGAAATGTACTAGATTAACCATGCTTATTTGAAAGAATTTCTAGTTTTTGTAGGTAGCTTTAGGTGAAAGGATTTTAGAGATCAGTTGCATCCACATTCTTTTCCATTACATTATATCAGCTGAAATTAAATGTGTTTTTTTCTACATATGATTATCTCCTTCATACCTTTCAAGGTCGGGGCTTGAGGACCTCTCTCTTCTCTCTCTAAAATTCAAATCTTTCATGGTTACTGGTTCTTTGTGTTTGACAAATTTTACATATGAAAAGTATGATATTCAAATATGAGTTTGTTAAGAATATATATATCATATCTAGAATTTATTTGAAGTATCATCTCAAACTAGATCTAGATTCATATATTAACTACTTGTTTTCATAGAAAATTTTACAAGTTTTCAAGTACTTGAGTAGTATAAGTTTTTTGTACTTTTATTTGATCAATTCATGGGATTGTAAAATAAATTGATCACTGGTTTTTTATTATTGAACTCGTGATTTCCTTTAGACCAAAACGTACAGGTGTTAATCTCTGCAACAATCACCAGAGTTAGGATCTTCGGAGGCAGTTAGTCCATGTCATGAAAATCACGGGAGCACTAAACCCAATGTTCAACCCCCCCCCTCCAAGCATGATCTGGTGAGTTTTAAACCCTTGACCTATGTCTCTGATACCAATTGTTGAACTCACAATTTCCCTTACTAAGACCAAAAATTGCAAGTGTTAATCTTCGCCACAATTGCTAGAGTTAGGATCGTGAGAAGAGGTTAGTCCATGTCATGAAACTCACGGGGAGTGCTGAACCCAATGTCCAACACATATGAGAAAAAGGAGAAGGAAAAGATGCTGAAAATAAAAAATTTCATCACCTGGAGCACCTGAAATCCTTCCTTCTTCCCTCTTCTTCATTCATCTTTTCTTCTAAAGAGTGTGTACGCCGTTTGATTCATTTTAAAGGGTCAAAAGGGATTGTATTTTCTGATTTCATCAATTTGTAAATTCCATCAATAAAGAAAGCAAGTGCGCTACACATCGCCCACACTCCATCCCCCTTGGGGGGATTCACAATATCCTTCATGGTTTGGATTTTACTAATAAACACTTGCACACACTCCACCTTCTAGAAAGGTTGTATAGTTTAGTTTTTTTCTTTGATTTTGTCTCTAATTTTCATACCCTACTCGTTTCCATGAAGTATGCTCTCGCCACCAACCAAAGTATTTTGGACGATTATTGGTGCATGATCAGAAAGTGACACATAGTAGGAGTTTAATTTATCATTAGTGTATTTACTTTACAAACATATTTTCTTCATCAAATTGGAATAAACATCTTGTATTAAACTTGTGTATGCTCTTTCCCTCTATGGGATTTTCCTAGTCATTAGAAAATCAAAAGCGGTTTTTGACACTCTCTTAATTCTACACATTTATTTAATAATTCATTAATAAAATAAACTACCTGAAAATACATTATGAAGATCTAGCATAGGATAGTTGACAATCGTTGGCAAATTCTTCAAATGAAACAGGAATTGTTGGAGGAGCTAGTCGTAAGCTGACTAAGTCGATCAGCCGACTAATTAGAGATTAGGTTGGCCACATAAAGTCGTGTCAGTTGATCGAACCGACAGGTAGTTATTTGTAAATGTTTGTAAATCATATATATTAGGCTATTGAGCCAGATGAGAAATTGGTTCAGTTCTGTGTTTTTGTATGGACCCTATTCATATAATATAATTTGTTATTCCACTTCTGTGTTCTTGTCTCTTGTCTCTGATATGTCTGTAGGCTTTTAATGTTTATTATTGGTAACCCTCTATGATCCCTGAGATTACAACTTGGTTCCATTACCGGTAGTACATAATTGAGATGAATATAAGCAGATGATATCAAAACAGGAGATTAAATACTGGTGGGAGCGTAAGATAGCAAATTACTTGTAGAATTATGCACGAAGAAACAAATTAACGACTGCTCAAGCAAAGGAAAGATGATTTACCGAAACCCATGAGAAGTTTGTAGAATCAGTACCTCAAATTTTGAATAAACTTCTGGATGAAAATTTTGGAAGTGACTAAATACCAACAGCTTCTAGAGAAACTAATTCGAGGGGGGAGAACAAACTTGTCGAAGTGGTTTGAAAAGATCATCGACGAATTCTGTGAGGAGGAAGATATAAAATAAAGAACTTCGGTAGAAACCATTCAGAAGAAATACTATACAAACCTTACTGAGCAATTCCTGTTCTCCTTATTGGCCTTGCTGTTCAAATTCCTAATAGAAAAAAGGATTGGGTCATATCGTCAAACCTCGTCCATCACTACGCGAACTGCCACAAAATTCTAACTGGGTGGAGAAACAAAGGAAGTGGGAGAAATTCATTGCCGAAAGGGAGTGGGAATATTTCCTAAGCAAGTAAACAGAACTATCTGAGCTTTCTAAATTGTCGGGTAGGTCATAGGGGGGTAGATGGTCATATTTCAGGTAAAGTGAACAGGATTCTAGTTGACTAACAAGAGATACCACCACCAGCGATGGAAAGTCAACCTAAGATGAAAATCGAACAAACAGTTACACATAAAGGTACGACAGATTTATATAAAATACAGAGAGAGATAAGAGGATGAAAAGAAGGGAAGAAAGAAGAGAAAGAGCTATAGCACTACAAAGAGGAATGAGTACTAGGGTGACAGACCAAGAAAGAAACCCACTAGAGTTGGGTCATGACCGATAGGAAGAAGGCGTGGATGAAGAGGCATCACCCATGGAAGAAGACTTATGGATAGAGCAGTGAGAAACTCTCTAAATAGAAGTTCCCCAAGAGGTAAGACCTATATCTCCAATGAATCCGAGTACCAGAATGAAAGCCATTATCGAAGAAGATTTAAGACTAAGAGTTGGTGAGTTTGGTATATGGAGCCGACTAGACGACGAAGTAAATGATGATAATAATTTAGTAATCCATCAACCGAAAGAAATAAATTGGGTCACGCTTCAGGCGTACCCTTCCAACTGAAGTATCCACTTACTTTACCCAACACATGAAGGAGCACCCCCCTGCCAAATACAACATTGGAGAATATAGAAAATTCAGACCTACAGACAAATAATTGCAGTTGGACATCGACAAGAGAAGTCGACCCCAATCAACTGCTTGTCAGAGAATAAATGACAAACAAAACAACCAATGGGAATGAGAGTTCCATCAACAACAGTTCTACATAAATAAATAATCAAAACATCCCACTACCCCCACCACCACCCCCACCGTCGCCACCTATTGAAGAAGATAGCGACAACCAATCCGACATGGGTCACGAGTCAGCGCATATCCCTCTATATGAGCGCGAAAAAGATCTTAGATGACATTTGCTCATCCGTAAGTCGACATGGGAGACAAACCAGGTCACAGATGAAGATAGAGAGATGGCACTGTTCACTAGTGCCTTGAGGAAGAGAGCACTAACATGGTACATGACCTTTACCGAAATAACCCCTCAAGCATCCAAAGCAGAAATTAAAGCATAATTTTTTTCGTTCTTTGAAACTCCAAATGCAAAACATATGGTAGCTAAAAAATTGAAAACAACATCACAAAAGCTAGCAGAATCTGTTCGCGACTATGACAAACACTAGAAAGACCTCCTTATCCAATTGGATTATGTAATTGATGAGCAACTATTAATTCATTGGCTCCTTGTAGGTCTATCATAGAAAATTTAGCGGCATATAAGCCTGGAGACATTCAAAACATACAAATATGTGCTTCCTAAATCCCTACAAGTAGATATGGACGAAGACTTCCCAGCATATCCCACGGATACTAGACTGGAAGAACAACTTGAAATCATGCAGAAATCATTAGAAGAGCTAAACCTTAAGAGTTAGGATGTTTGGTGAACGAAATGCTCAACGACTGGACATTTAAAATATAACTGTCGATAGGACATCAGCCAATAGGATGTTTGATTTGTGCAAACAAAGTGTTTTTGCGACATCTTCCAAGAACATGGAGAACACACAACAAAAAATTTCCCGTACAACATGAAAAATGGTAAGGCATCCTGGTGTGCTATCTGTGAAGTAAAAATTCACACCACGGTCGACTTCCACCTAAAATTAAAAAATCGACAAAACTACCAGGAAGTCTACCAGATAAATGCAATTACGTAGAACAATGATCAGTGAAACAATGCTCAACACAAACATAATAATCAAAGGTACGAAGGTTGTTGATATGAGTGCCGATTCGACAACCGATGTGGAGAATATGGAGGTCAAGGTCCATTCTTTGGGAATCACGACAACTAGCCATGTTGGCCCATCCAATGTTTCACGTGCTACATAGAGGGTCACCGATATGCAGATTGTCCATACAAGGGCAGAACTGACTTAAAATTCTGTACTAGCTGTGGAGTAGGGGATTACTTATTAGAGGATTTCCCTACTATGCTTGATAAAATAAATAAAAAGAAAAATGTTAATGTCTTGTCATGCGTGCAAAAACATGATATAATCAATACAAGGAATCTAAATTTAGTAACCCGACAAGGGACAAAAATTGGGAGTGAGAATCCTTGAGTAAGAAAAGTAAAAGAAAACAATGATTATCCTAACCCAGCTAAACAAAAACAACTGTATAAAGACGCAATGAACATATTTAAAGAATTTGCTTGAGAAGAAAAAGTTGATGATAATCGACAAAGCATAGTTAAAGAACTAATACGTTTACTACAAACTAATAAAATGGTGTCTTAATTCATTAACCTATTGTATAAAATAAAATGCAACAATAATACAGAAAAACAAGCAAAAAATATCTGCAGTCTAAACCAGAAGGAAAAAAGTGATGCTGACCCACTTGCCGACCTAGAAATTGAAGGATACCATGGGAACAATTGGGTAGACCTCGACTATACGAGTCAGGAATATACCTAAAATTAGCCGACCAAGGTTTGATTGAACCTATCAAATTTTGGAGAAATGTTGACATGACCATAAAAGGAATATCGACCAAAGTTGACTTTGAAATTATTGACCCTAAGGAAGGATCCAGTTCCTTCCAAATGTTAGTAGGTCGACCTTGGGGAAGAAAAATGAAAGCATTGATATCCTTAGACAAGGAAAGGATAAAACTAAAATGGAATGGACAAAAATTCATAGTACCTATTCATCCATCCTAAGGAGAACCTTGGATCGAGCCTATTGATGAAGAAGTCAACATCCGACAATTATATCAGATACAAAACAATGAATACTACATAGAACCCAATATTTATGGTGAAATTCACTTAGGCAATCAAGATTCAGTAGGATACAATTCAGACACAGAATTATATGACTGAGAAGTTGAGAACTACGAAACATAAGCAAGAGGTTGCTAGACCATTCAAAAAGTATAGAAGAAACTAGTCCAACAGTGTTTCTTGGTGTCCATTATCCCAAAAATATTTGAAAAAAAAAACAGGGAATATCCTACCCTAAAACTAGCAAATGTAAGTATTACACAAATCCCAAGGTACAAAGAAAGAGAATCAGCAGTCATGCATTTAGAACAAGTATCTAGAAAAATTGGTCAACATGACCAACTACAAAGCTTAGTGGAAACCTTCACAGGACAAGATGCTAGATGGTGGGATGCCCATGAATCAATGTTACATACATGGACAACAACTTCGACCTACTTTATAGAAAGATTCAATTGAAAAAATTTAACGAATCAAGCCCAAATACCTATGTTCATCCAAGGGAAGAATCCAGAAGACCACATAAGAATATGTGAAAAGGAATGGAAAAGACTTGGGTATAAGGATGAACGTACATGGCCACACCTATTTCCATTAACGCTATCCGACTTACCAAATAAATGGTACAAAATCGAAGAAGCTGGGGGTGAAACATTCCTATGGCATGAACTAAGAGAGAATTTTATCAAAGACTTCATCTTTATACCACGAGATGGAAAGTTAGTCAAAACTGCAAAACAAATCAAGGCATTTACAGAACCGACCGAGAACAAAACCCTAAACCATGGCTGACCGACAATAAACTGCAATAACATACAAACCAAGAGAACACCACAATTGACAAGGCTGAAAATGGAAAATGAAAATCCAGAAGGGAAAAGATTTTGATGGAAATCATACCATTCAAAAACAACAAAACCAATTCACACAATGCTCAAAGTCGTGACAGTCGAAGACACTGACCGAATGACTGTAGTAGACTTTCTTGCCACATTTTCATAGTTTAAAGAAGAGAGCCGACCAATCAATGAAGCCAAAGCACAACAATGGTTAGATGCTAAAGTGAAAACTAAAGAATTTGACATCTCAAGTGATTATCGACCAAAAATGGCAAAAATTGGAGACTACTAGAGTGAAGAACAAACAAACAGAAATAGTAAACTTACTAAAAGAATTCTAGGATGTATTCGCTAGAGAATACAAAGATCTCAAAGGTCTATTCCAGGAAATGGGTGAAATGAATATCGACATTAAACCTGATGTCCGACCTATAAAGAAAAGACCATATAAAGTAACTCATAAATACAAAGAGATAGTCAAGAAAGAGATTGACAATATGCTTGCAGGAGGAATTATCTACCCTATTGACCAATCAGAATGGGCAAGTCCAATGGTTGTTCAACCAAATAAACATGATCCAACCAAGCTAAGGATCTATTTCAACTTTCGAGACCTAAATAAAGTTACATTAACAGACCCATTTCCAACACCTTATGTAGATGAAATCTTAAATGAGGTCACGGGACATGAATGCTACTCGTTTACAGATGGATTCTCAAGTTATAACCAAGTACCAATAGCCAAAGAAGATCAGAAAAAGACAACATTCGTATGTGAATTTGGCTCATTTGCTTACAGGGTTATGCCTTTTGGATTAAAAAACAGACCTGTAGTATTTTCAAGAATTGTGATCAAAACATTTCAAGATTATATTTACAAAACAATGGCAGTATATTTCGATGATTGGACAATATACTCTATGTTGAAAGATCACTGCAAATGGCTAAGGCTCATGTTGGAACGATGGCAACAAATCCAACTAGCTCTGAACATCAAGAAGTGCATATTGCTGACCCCTATAGGGATACTATTAGGACACATGGTCTGCAAAGAAGGCATTAAGGTCGACTTCGTAAAAATAAAAATTATCCTCGACTTAAAACCACTGGTGAACCCAAAACAAGTTAGTGTACTACTTGGACATACAGGATATTACAGCAAATTCATAAGATACTATTTAAATATGACTTTTCCACTAAAATAACCATTAAGAGAAGATCAGGATTTCGACTGGACAGAGGAATGAAACATATCATTTGAAACACTAAAAAGGAAGCTAGTTAGAGCACCCATTCTAATATTTCCAAACTGGTCGACCAAATTCCTTGTACACATCGACACATTAGGTCTAGCAATAGGAGCAATCCTAACTCAACCAGGGGACGATGGAATGGACTACCCTATAGTTTATAGTAGCAAAAAATTAAATAAAGTAGAAAGAAACTACTCAACAACATAGAGAGAAGCATTAGGAATGGTTTTTGCACTACAGAAGTATCAACATTACCTACTATCCAATCCATTTATCTTTTATGCTGACCACCAAGCATTAAAATACCTTTTAAATAAACCCTTACATCATGGGAGAATTTGTCGATGGCTACTTCTATTCCAAGAATTTGAATTCAAAGTTGTTATCAAACTAAGAAAGTTAAATGTCCGTCTTGACCACTTATCGTGAATCAACACAGGAGAGGAACTGACAAAAGTTGAAGACGACCTGCTAGATGCACATTTATTTCGAATAGAAACAGTCCCAACAGAATTAGAGGAAATAGCGCAATTCTTAGAATATGGACAAGCACCAGAAGGCATGAGCATGAAGAATAAACAAATCTTAGCCATGAAAGCTGCACCATATAACCTCATAAATAGATTCTTATATAAAATGGGCTTAGACGACATCCTCAAAAGATGTGTACTAGAACATGAAATAAATAATATTATGTATGAAGCACATTATGGACTGGTGGAAGGACATTTTCAAGCATACACAACTACTAAGAAAATCCAACAGTCAGGGTTATGGTGGTCAACACTTCATAAAGACTATAAAAAAGTTTGTGAGCCAATGTGACAGATGTCAACAACTGGGTCAACCTCTACCTAGTATAGAAATGCCCTTAATATAGATAAACCCAAGTTTGACATTTGAAGTTTGTGCCATCGAATTCATAGGACCATTCCCCATACCATCAAAAAGAACAGGTGCAAGGTACATAATAACTGTAGTAGAGTATTTAACCAAGTGGGCAGAAGCAGAACCAGATGACACATGTTTTAGTGAGATAACTGCTAAATTTATCTATGAAAATATCATTACCAGATTTGGATGTCCAATAACCCTAATCAGTGACTAAGGGTCAGAATTTATTAATAAAACCATTAAATCACTAACATATCAGTTCCAAATTGACCACCAATGTAGCACGGCTTAGCACCCTTAGTCGAATGGAGCAATTGAGGCATTCAACAAAACATTAACAAAAGGCCTCACAAAAATCTATAAAACCAACAAAGATGACTGGGATGAGAAGATACCTGCAGTACTATGGGCTTACAAAACATCCTACAAGCATTCGACAGACCAAACACTGTTCCAACTAGTATATGGACAATAAGCAGTTGTTCCACTACATTTTCGACAAAAAACACCTATTATAGCAGAAATTTTACATGTCGATGTTGAACAGGGAAGGAAGGACCAACTGATGCAATTAAGAAAGCTTGAAGAACATTGACTGATCGCTTTACAACATCAAGGAATTTAAAAACAACAACAGAAGGCATGGTACAATCGTAATATCAAAAACAAAAACCTATTGGTAGGGGACCTTGCCCTACTATACAACAGTCGAGTAAAAGGAAAACCAAAAAAGCTACATATAGAATGGATGGGACCCTATATTGTCGAAGAGATTCATGCCAACAGATTAGTCTGACTAAGAACATTACAAGGCATAGTATTTTGAAAACTTGTTAATGGTGCTCGACTAAAGCGGTACAAAAATTAAAACAAGTTTAAAAAAAAAGACATATAACAACCATAATGGTTAGACAAAAACTATAAAAATATGAAAAGAAAAATATAAAATAAACAAAACATAACCAACACCCATAAACCAAGATGACAGGAAATCAACGCTTCGGCGGCTGACATCACACCCATCGACATACCACCATCGATCGATCACATGATCAACATCAACCAACAACCCCGAAGGTCAAATCATGCCCTCATGAATATGAGTGCCAAAATCAAATCACTATTAACGCAAACTCAAGTGACCGCGTTGGACCATCACTTCCACCATTAATACACCCATCAATAGAAACGTCAAATGCATCACCTATAAATACCAGACTAGAAAAGGATCATTTATAGTATTTTGAATAGAGAGAGCAATTTAGCAAACAGAAAACTTAGAACCAAGAATCCATAAGTAAAGTCGAACAAAGAACCAACAAAATGGCACCAAAACAAACTAGAGCCACAGAAAATACTAAGGAACTACAATCTGCTGAAACCCCATTAATGAGGAGGTTAAGAGACATAAAGAACACCAAGGTCCAAGAGACCTCATGGGAGAAAACATGGGTCGAGATCAAGGAATGGGCCTATGTCGACAAGAAACCAACCCAAGCAGTAGAGAAGGTAAACTGTAGTTCTATCATGAACTATATGAACACACCATTCATGGCAATTTTTGGAGGTGCAAAAGAAATGGCAGTCAAATTCATTATAAGCCGATACCACAATAACAGATTCCACTTCGATAGGTGAGTCGAGATCTCTAGCGAAGTGATATATAAATTGACTGGTCTATCCAACCAAGGTGACCCCATACCAGTTGGCATAAAAGAAGGGCTAGTGAAGAGACTAACTGGAACACCATTGAGCAAGAACTCAAAAGGGCTAATGATTAGCCAGATACAAGCCCGAACGCCACAAATTGTGGCTAAAATCATAGCAACAGGGCTTACACCCACAAGTCGGGGAAGCGACCTAAAATTGGATATGCTAGAGGCAGTAGATATGATTGTCGACACAAGAAAATTCTATAGATGGGTTGAGTATGTCACTGACATGTTCAAAGGAATCTGTGATAAATTCCAAGAGTTGGGAGGGAATAAGGTTCCCGTCCCTGATAATATTGATAGTAATGTACTACTTGTGCCCAGTCGAGGAGAAGCAGTTCCAAGAACCCACAAAATTCAATATGTGGAGGTTCAAACCATTTGCCCAGACTGGAACACTGAAGGAACTGGAAAATGGAAAAGTACTGTTGGAGAACTGGTTCCAACAACTCAAACTTCAGACGACCAGATGAAGGGTTCCCCAGAACATCCGATGAAGTCTGCCAAAAACTGTGCACATACAGTTGGAACTTGACCATACTACAGTTTGGTATATGCAAGGCACCAAGGAAAAAGTAGAGACTCTCGACTACTATCCAGCAATTAAAGAGATCTTCTGTGAGCTAGATCGACATTCTAGCACAAAACTGTCGATACAAGCAAAAGCCAAGGAAGCAAACCTAGCGATAAAAGAACCACTAACAGACCAAGAAAAGGAAGAATATTACGAACTATGACTACACATCAGCACCTTCCGAGTCAGAGGAAACACCAGCAGAGGACACCAACCGAATGCAAATCACAATCATACCTCTGACAGCCCGAAGGAAAGGCACATAGACAGAACAATAGGTAGCCATTCCAGCTGAGAAAAGTGCCATCCCAGCACAACAACAGTAGGAAGGGGACGAATTGGGAGATATTGAGTCCAACAACCCTGAGTATGAAATAACCGAAGAAAAAATAAAAAAACTAGCAAAGGAGATCACAACAATAAGGAAGAAAGAAACTGAGACAAAAGGGAAGGGGAAGCACAAGCTGATCTATTCAAACTTAGATGATGAATAGGAACTGTTAGCTACCGATGTCAACATCATCGAAGACAATGTAGCAAACAAAGTTCCGGTCGAGACATATTTCAAAAAATTTGTCGAAGCAGGAGCACGACAAGGTAAGCCGAAGAAGGAAAAAATTACACACACATCGACGACCGAGAATATTGTTGACTTAGTATCTACACCTCCATCCTTGTCTCCGACCCAAATCACACAGGAAGAAATTCCAAAGCTTCCCTCCTTAAGCCCTGTCGACATATGCAAAAATGCTATGTCGAAAACCCTGAAGGAGAGGTTCGACCAAAACAGATACTTCTAGGCATACATTGAAAAACTTCCTGAGTTACTTACCTCTATACAGAATATCGCCACCAAGTTTTCTCTATTTGAAGCTGGTGGATCAAGACATCTTGTTCCTTCACAACCTGGCCAAATACCCCAGAAGCCGAGGTCTATCGGAGTTTTGAAATCAACATTTGTGAGGAACCTCGACAAGACAGGTCAAGTTGTCGCAAGCCAAATCTCATCCTTCACCCCAACCGACATTGCACCTCCTCCACCAGCCAATGAACCAGCCAAAAATGGGGAAGAAGAGAACATGGAAGAAATCAACCAAGAAATCGATGACCTATTCTCCGACATCCTGGAGGGTTCACCCCCACAAATTGAGGACCCGACAGCTAACCACATCCCCACCACGCTAATCACACCCAACCATTCACCATCACCACCACCACCCCCTAACCCAAAACCTGCAACCGAACCATCTGCACCTGAACAACCTTTACTGCAACCATCAGTGTTGGGGCACAGACCTAAAGGTCCTCAATTTTGGTAACTCCGTAGTTTTTTCATGAATATTGTAAGCGGAGTTGCGCGTCAAAACAGTCTTAGGGGTGTCGAGGTTGGGTCAAAGCCCCTCTTTTTGTAAATGCCCCATGGTTTTTGGGTGTCCATGGTTTAAGCCCATGGTTTTGTAAAAGTGCACTTGTATAAATAGGCACTTATGTAAAGGAGATAGGTTAGACCTTATGTATGATGATGATGTGATGCGAAGAAGTTAAGATCTATTTTTGGGTTTAAGGTCAAGTCCCAGCTGTTATAGCGGATTTCACCACACTAGGTGAATCACACATTGTATGGCCTTCCCTTGTCCCGCTGCAGACTCATTAGCCCCTTTGGACCACTTTATATCTTTTGATGTTACCCTGATCATCCCCAAAAACATTAGAATATTGATATACGCGGCTTTTTCCCCGATAACCGCGTACATACACGGTTATTCCCTCGATATTCGCTTACATCGGGATGTGTACATAGTCCAAAACATTTTGGAGTTTTCCTTGACTTGGATCCGACTCATATGACTCCTGGCCTTCCATATGCCTTGAGATCGCACGGATTCAACCTTTCAATATCCCTTTGAAAAGCTATATAAGGAACCCCTTGGTACATTGAAAGCACAAGAGAAAATTGAGAGCATCGAAATTATTGTCCATTAGATTTCCTTTAAATAGCTTGTGTGGCGTCATATGCGGCTGTTTTGCAAACAGCCGCGTATGTACACGGCTTCGTGTCCCTTTTCCGCGTATAGACAGCCATATACGCGGAAAAAGCCTCGATAACCGTGTGGGCTGCAGCGCTCATGTAGACCTACCTTTATGAGCTCATTGGACCATGAAAAACTTAAAAAATAATATTGAAATGCAAGCTGGGAACATGAGTAAGTACGTGGAAGAATCGGTTCTGAATTCCGCCGGCTGAATCTCCTGGAATTCGCAGTTGAATATCAAAGCTCCAATGGGTAAAAGTTTCAAATGAATTCTATTTCTTACTATTTATAGAAAATTTTTGAAATATTTGAAATTTTTTACCCCCTTTTATATAGTTTTGACCGTTGTTAACCATTTTGGACCGTTTCTGACATAATTGGTGATGTAGATGACCGTTTTCAGTGCCGTTTGAGCCGTTGGATTGACCCGTTCGTATCCTTCACAGGTATAACGTCTATACTGGCATATAGGTTAGGTTCACCACCGTTTGCATTTTGCATGACCTTATGACCATGTCACTCTCGCCTTAGGTACGAACCCACTCTATTATGTCACGGAACCTTCTTGCTGCTATAGAAGTGGCATGAGATGAGTGGTAGAGCCTCACCTTACATGGGTACCCTAGTTAGCACCTTATTTGCATTTGGTGCCCATGCCGATGTTTCTCCTTTTTAGGGTGTGGGAGTCCGTTGTATAGTATTTCCATGACATTTAGCAAGAGCATCATACTCCTCTTGATCTTATGCTGGCCATGTTCCCCCTGGGCTCCCCTTGTATCAAGTTGTGGATGCATTTTCATGAGCTTTGCTTGTCTTATTGAGATTTATGCCGGCTCCCCTGACATTGCGTTTCAGCCTTATAGCCCGAGCTTGTCTCATGTCTAGCCATGCAAATCCATTTCGTATATCCTTTGCAACTTGACTTACCCTTTTACCGGGAGGGGATATTCCCCCAAGTGTCGATATCCTACACATGTTTCCTTGCATTGAGCATAGGTATGTTCCACTGCTTGGAACTAGTTTGTTTGCCTTGATGACACTCGTCTCCTCCTAGTTTGTAACTATAAAGCTAGTTTATTCTTTTTTCAAGCTTTTCAAATAACTGAAAAAGACCAAAAAAATCAAAAAACCAAAAAGCCGGACGGGAAAAGATGTTATCTTTGGCAGCTGTTGAGTCGTGTCGCCTTCGAACAGAGCACTGTATATCACATCCATTGGTTGGGTTATAATTTGACTTTAGGAGCTGTACTCGTTATCTGAGTTTTATCTCCACCAACTGGTTATGCTTCCAGTCCCTATGGAGCCTCTATTGATGCCTCCTGCATCATAGAGAT
>LPNX010683418.1:6009-26229 GCA_001517045.1 Pseudotsuga menziesii | reverse complement strand
CACTTCCTTCCTGGGATGGACTTATAATGTATTTCGGCCATCGTATATCCCCTCTGATCTCATACATTAGGGGGCATCTGTTATAGCGGATTTCACCACAGTAGGTGAATCACACATTGTATGGCCTTCCCTTGTCTCGCTGCAGACTCATTAGCCCCTTTGGACCACTTTATATCTTTTGATGTTACCCTGATCATCCCCAAAAACATTAGAATATTGATATACACGGCTTTTTCCCCGATAACCGCATACATACGCGGTTATTCCCTCGATAGTCGCGTACATCGGGATGTGTGCATAGTCCAAAACATTTTGGAGTTTTCCTTGACTTGGATCCGACTCATATGACTCCTGGCCTTCCATATGCCTTGATATCGCACGGATTCGACCTTTCAATATCCCTTTGAAAATCTATATAAGGAACCCCTTGGTACATTGAAAGCATAAGAGAAAATTGAGAGCATCGAAATTATAGTCCATTGTTGCCAGAACTTTATGCTTGAGTCTACATCCCTTTGTTCCTTGGAGCACTGTTGTGTTCTTCCCAAGCTTTCCCTTTGTTAGTAAGCTTGCTATCGAAGTGATGGAGGATTGAGGTGGTGGAGGCCCAAGTGGGGGATTCAGTTTCTCCAATTCGTAGACGTGTCGTCAGAGGTTGTCACTTGTAATCTCTGATTCTTATTAATAGAAATATCTTTTCCCGTCCAGTAATGTGTATTTGAATGAATATTGTTTCCATTGGAATATGTCAAATGCTTTTACATTATTGATTATATATGCTAGAATAGATCTAACACCATGAAATATAGTATGCTTGTATTGTTTACTTGTTGTTGAGGACGTGTTATAACAATTCAAGCTGAAGATTGGAAAGCTCAACGGGGATCTACTACAACCGTCCGGAATAAGGTACGAGGTTCGATCCTTTAGTGTTAGATTGTTTATTTCTATTGCATATTGGGAAAGATTGATTTCTGGAGTCTAGCTGTCTGTTGTGGTACCCCAAGCCATAGGAATTTCTCTCCGTAACACCAGCTGTGTGCGTGGATGACCTCTGCAGCTATGTGTGCAGAGGGTCTTTGTAAGAAAGGATCTGCAGCTAAGTGCACAGCTAGGGTTTGTAAGAAAGGATCTGTAGCTAAGTGCTCAGCTTAGGGATTTTGAAGGATAGATCTGCAGCTGAGTGCGTAGATCAGAACTATGGTTTTGTAAAGAGTTGAATATAAACGCAATTCTGTGGACGTAGCCCCTAAACTGGGGGTGAACCATGTATATCTTGTGTTGTGGTGGTTCTGTTTATTTTCCTGTTATGTTTTATGCATTTGATAAGTAGATGAATGATAAGTTAAAGTAATATAAATAATTAAGTATTAGCTTCGCTGTGAATTCCCAGTTAAGGGTTAAGCAAGAAATTGTATGTTTATATAAACTGCGAAGTTATTTAAGTGAATATCGAAGCTCTGTGTTGCATGTTTATTCTTTGTTAAAGCTAAAGGTACAATAATATCCCTCTTTTTCCTGCAGAAACTTGATTCTATGGCACCCCATAGCTGTTTCAGGTGAGACTGCAACCTATTCGCAGGTTGTTTCTGAAAGGGCCAACACTGTGGGTCTATTTGTTGGTGCGAAGATAAAAGTATAGAACCCGAGTCTGCCCTAAAGCCCAACAAATTCGTTCCATTGCCAGTTGAACCAAGATCTGCTTAGAGAGATCTAGGTTGTACCTAGAGGGATATGTTTTGGAGGCCCTCAGTAAAAGAAATCAGTGACTGGATTGAAGATACCCTTCTAAAATTTGCTGAACAAGAAAATAAAGATCCTCGTCGTAGCTCAGACGAATTTTTGCAAAGGTATGTTTTTACTGATATTTATGAAATTTTCTTTGGTAGTATCCACATAGAATTGCACCAGTGGTTATCCAAGTTGACAAAAAGAAAGAAAAACTTCAAAGAAGTTCAGTTTCCTGACTGGAATCCCGAAATAATTAAGCTGTTGAAAGTTGTGAACAACACGGTATCACGAGCTGTTGATTTCTGGATGACGCGAACCCTCGAAGCATTTGTGACGGAGTTCGCCCTCGACAAACATACTTCTTTTAGCGAAGTCGAAAGAAATTTTTTCAAAGGACCAAGGGGTAAGTACTTAAATTCATTTAGTTTGAAAATTAAAATTCTATTGGCTGAGAAAGGCATATTGCTGATCTAGTCAGATTGCTAGATTTATTGCTACTAACCTATGTTTGGAAGTAAAAGTGACTTCGACGAGAAAATTGGTGTTCTTCGCAATGGTAAAAGATACCAGAGACCTTTTGGATCCTATACCCTAGACCAGAATACTGATTATACCTCATTAAGTCCAGAATACTCTGAATCTGAAGAAACCCTTTTTGTTAGAAACCCTCCTATAACTCCGCAGCAAAGATCTGTTATCCCTGAGAACTCGTCGCAGTATGAAAGTAACCCTAGCCCGAATAGTCCTGTCGTAGGTCAGTCTACCTCAGAAAGTTCCATTCCTCCTGTTACTTGTCTTCCCCCTCCTCCTCCCCCTCCTCCCCCCCCTCGATCCACTATGGCCCATGTGAATGATGATATCAAGCTCCCAGTCTTTAAAGGAACTGGATCAGAGGATCCAGAGCAGTTTTGGTTCTTATGTGAAGCTATTTGGACTACTAAGAACATTATGGATAAAAATACCAGAAGAGCACAGCTGGTCACCTCTTTCAGAGATCGATCTTTGACCTGGTTTATGAAGTTTTCTAGTACTCAGAACCATGTCTTGGCTGATATTAAAACAGCAATGATCAAAGAATTCAAGAAGCCTAAATCAAAGTCACAGTGTATAAATGAACTGAAAGAAATTAAGCAGAAGCGCGGTGAATCAGTGTGGGACTTTGATCAGAGGTTCAAGGTTCTGTTGGAACAAGTCAGTTTCACTATTGGACCAGTGCAACATAAAGAATGGTTAATTGCAGCACTGTTACCTCATATCAGGACCCCACTTATGCAACAGAAGGTTGCTAATCAGCAAGAGGCACTGGAAATTGCCATGAAACTTGAAACAGCTCCTGCCGGAGATAATTTTGGGATATCCCAGATACAGGCATAGTTAGTATAAATGGCGTTGGAGCTCCGTGACATGAAAAAAGAAAAATCTATTCACGAAGAGGTTTGGTGTACACGATGTAAGACAGAAGGTCATGACAAAGACCAGTGTCCTGCCGTAAGAAATTATTTGAATACTGGTGCGTCGAACCCATTTAAACCTAATGTTCTATACTGTGAGATCTATTGAACAACTGGCCAGCATTGACCTGAAGACTGCTATCTGCTACAGAGATATGTTCAAGTACCTAAGAATCCTTACTGCAAGTTCTGTAAGTCAGTTAAACACAATGAAGATGAATGTCGCAGCTTTGACCTCATGAGAGAGCGAACCTATGATGCTTATAGGGTACAAAATGATGCACAAGGCAATGATGGATATGGCTACCGTGGTAATACACAAGGTCGAGGCAGTTTCAGAGGTCATGGTTGTGGTGGTATGCCTAGAAGAGGACGAGGCCAGATTGTTTCCTATAACTGTAATCAGGTAGGCCATTTAGCTAGAGACTGTCAGAACCCAACTATGACATGTCGATATTGCAGAGCAGTCGATCATGTGATTGAGCAATGCCCACAGTTGATAGCCAATATCCAAGAAAGAAATGTCCCTCCTACTCAGAATATTCAGATGATTATTGTAGAGAAAAGATCTGTCCCAGCCATTAATGTTGTTACAAGGAGTGGAACTACGACGCAGATGGAGAATAAGGGAAAACAACTTGACGAGGCTTGGGTCTGCAAGACCCCAGATAAAATTCCAGGATTCGATGTTGGAAGAGAAAAAGGAACATTTATGGAAGCCAAAAAAGACTTTGTTGATCTAACAACATCAGTAGCAACTACGCAACAACATCAACAGCAGCAACAGTCCCAAGAAGCTTCGCCAGATCAAGTAAGTACATTAACATCATTCTTACAAAGTTGTATGGAGTTATTAAGGAATCAGAATTCTTTGAATCAGTTATAGAAAGTTATCATGTCTTGCGAGCCTCAGCAAAGCTCTGATAGAGGAAAAACTGTTAATAGAGTTAGAAGGACTGCAAGAGAAATGAGATTGCATCCTCAGATAGGAGATTATGACATGACTGATATCATTTTATACCTAGGATCAGAAGTGAATGTATTAACTAAATAGACATGGGCACAAATGGGAGAACCTAATCTTGAATGGTCCCCTATACAGTTGAGATTAGCCAATCAGTAGAATATTGTGCCCTTGGGAAGATTCCCTAGTGTACCAGTGGATATTGATGGAGTCAGTACCTTAGCAGATTTTGAAGTCATTGAAATAATTGATGATAGCAACTCCTATCCAGCATTGCTAGGAATTCAATGGGCACTAGAAAATTATGTAAGTCATCGACCTTAAGAAAAGACAGATGACTTTTGAAGGAAAAGACTTGAGAGTCATAGTACCCTTGGACCCTTCTCAAGGAGAAAGGTATACAGAGCTAGTCATAGTTGAAGATCAATATGTTTTGGATCATATTTACAACATCATAGCTAAAGAAGAAGACTACGTTAATCCTACTATCGAAGGTATAATGGATTGGCAGTGCGATAGTTCCTGGGTGACTGATTCAGACGAAGGTCTAGAGAATTGGCAGAATATCCTTTATGAGCTACATGGACATCGATGTGCAAGAATCACCAAGTCTATCAGATGGCTTAGCTCACAGATAAGAACCTTCCCTACCTTTGATGGCTTGACAAACCCAGAGGATTTTATTCTCTAATTCTCAGAGCAAGTACCAGATTCACAGAAAATGGAGACTCTAGATTCAGTGTTCAGAGCCACAACTGCTAGATGGTGGAATGGTCATAAAAAGTACATTCCTAGTAGGACAGCTTGTCAAAAATTTCTTCGACTGAGATTCATGGATCAACCTCAGGAAGTGCGAAGCAGATTTAATGGTAATACTAGCCCTCAGGAACACTTGGAGCAGTGTTATGAAGCATGGAAGCATGTACCTCGTGAAGAATGGGTACATAGGTTTATACACACTCTGGAACATGTAGCAACAAACTGGTATGCGGAGGTGGAGCTTCGCCATGGTACTGTAAGTTGGGTTAGCCTTGCTGATAGTTTTGTGCTCACATTTTCTATTAATGAAGTTTTCCCTACTTTGGATGTAGCTGTTAGGGTGATCCATACTAAGGTGTTTCATGATAAAGAAATAGACAAGTACCAACCTGATTGGAAGGAACAAGAAGCTACTGCAGTAGAATGCTATAACCTCGCCATTGATGAAGCTAGTGTCGAAGGTCATGTCATGGGTCGAAGCCCAACGTCGTGTTGAAGCTTGTGTCAGGATGTGTCACAGATCCTTATTGTGGTGAAGCTGAAGTTAGTGGCTGTGCTGAAGAAGAAAGGTGTGTCAAAGCTTAAAATGTGACCGTTGAAAAAAATCATATTTGGCGGTGCCGATACATTAACTGCATTAACTGCCTGTAATGATGAGATTTTTGGGAAATATAGTGCCATTTGGACAAGATCTATCAGATTTGGTGTCTTTAATGCACAGTTATTGCAGAATTTGGTCGTTGGATTCTATAAGAAGACACCCAAGCCTACAACTCCCGCATTATGCATTTTCTTGAGTTTTACAGTTAAGTCCATGTCAGCTGCTCGCGAAGTCTAGGAATTGTTATGAGAGTTCAGAGAGAGGGGTATGCAGAACCTTATGAGCACCCCACTTACATCTACACCTCGCAAAGAGAATCCCCCAGTGCTAGATCAACCTATGCAGAGATGATCGGCCAGGAAGAAATTTAAGGTAGAAGTTCGCTCTAAACGCAACGAAGAAAGGAACAAGTCATCAGGGAAAACACCAGAGAATCCCGAGATGAACCCCTCTGGTTCAGCAGAGATCCCACCTGAAGGTTTTGAAGACTTTGGTGAGGATGAGAACGTTGCATCGCAGTGTCCACCATATCTTCTGCCTGTTCGACCAGGAGTTCAAGCACCTTAGCAGATAGCCAAGTTCACATTACACACCCCTTCACTACCACAGGGTATGAAGTTGGTCGAAACAATGACAGGGAAAATAGACCGGCTGAAGTACGCAGACCATGATACAAATGATCGTGGGAAATTTCCACAGTTCACACCTGAGACATACTTGCACTCTGTCCACTATCCGGAGACTGGAGCGACATTACTGGAAGTGAAACAGTGGGCTGCTGGATTGGAGCAAGCCGAATTGTTGAAGAGGTTGAATGTCCCCCACTTTGGTTGCAACACACAGGTGACTGTGGTGGTCAAGAAGCTATTGGCGTTGGTGCATGATGGGCACCTGTGGATAGAAAATCAGAAAATTAGCATTGACGGAGAACTCATTCACAAGATCACAGGCTTTCCGAAGGAAGGGCCTGATCCTGGAATTGATTTTGTTTCAAAGCATGAGGACACGAAGCTGGCGCAGCACATGAAGGACCACTTCAGGTTAACAAAGGGAAAGCGAGGGTATCAAACCTCAACAATTCGGCATCAAAACATTCGCTTCGCCGCAGAGCTCCTAGCATGCAAGATAATGCGGAAGTGTAGACCGAATGAAGTACCTGCCCCGATCGTCAGTATTGCAGCAAATTGTGCTGAAGGCTATAGTTACAAATGGGTAGAATACATTGCATGAGAATTCCTTGAAGACGTCCATGATGCATAGGAGAAAGGTAGACCCTTTCACTACTCATGGTTGATAGTACTTATTGCATTGGTAGGATGGCAAGAACCTATCAAGGCATAGTTTGTTGATGTGCCTCTGGAGATGCCTGACACAACAAGGTACACATCTCTTTGGCTGTCATTGGATAAAGTCTCACAGCAGATGATGAACTACGTGTTCACCTTTTATGCCATGAGCATCTCCTATGAGATCCTGAAAACACCTTGGCTCAGTAATGAGCTATTCTCCCAGTACACCGGAGTGGCCAAATTCAGGGCCGACATGCATCATATCTTCATCTAGGCCTGTGCAGATAATAGACACGAATGGTGGAAGTTACCATATGTGGTAAGCCCAGAAGACATCCTCACGGTAGTTCAGCAGTGGTTGGCTGAATGGATGAAGGACGCATGAACCAAGCCAACCATACCAGTTCCTCCGGTGACAGATGTGGGCAAAGGTCCTAGTCAGCCGCGGTAGGATGACCCACCAGAAGAAAGTGCAGAACAAAGTGAGTCACAGTAGAGCAGAGATGACTAGAGTGGTGATGGAGGAGCAAACGAAGAAGAAGAAGAATCAGTCAAGACAATCTCTGACCCTAATCGCCCAGACAAGCGTAAGTCTCCTGAAACAGAGGAAGTTATGAAGCCTTCACCCAGAAAGAAAGCAAAGGCTTTGAAGGGAAAAAATATCGTTGAAGATCCCGTCGTGACAATGGAAGAGCTGGATTAGGGTCTGACGAAATCTATAGAGGCAGTAACCAGCAAATGGAAAGAGTTTGCAACTACACAACCAGATAAGCGCACAACTAGATACAAGGCAGTGGCCAACCAGAAGCAACAGAGGGCACGTACCAAGTGCAGCCCTTATAATAACTGACGGAGCCTCTCGATCGCAAATGAGTATGATAGTTTAGATAGACTACACCTAGTTGTCTATGCTGGAGCTGCATCTTTTTCAATTGGCCCTGATGAAGGAGATCAAAGAACGAGACAACTACTCACACATGCAGTTAGAGAATACCAAGAAGCAGAGTGAGAGCCTCGCAATGTAGTTGGAAGAAGCCGAACAGAGAAAGAGGGAAGCAGAAAGCAAGCAGGCTGCACTAGCACGAGTGTTGGAGGAGGCGTGTCGAAGTCTCCATGACTTCGACATGCAGGGTGAAGAATAACTAGAGTGAAAGATAGTCAAGTTGAAAGAATATGCACAGCAGTCGTGGAGCCATATAGAGAAGATGAAACCAGAACATGAGGCTCAGATTATGGAGCTTCAGCTTCACATCGCTCCGGAGAGTCCACCAGAGGTTAGGGAACAGCGCCATAGAGATATTCAGGCCTCAGCAACTAAGATATCAAATTTTGTAAGCAGCGCAGAAAAACTACTGGATGAAAGTGTCAAAGCCTGGGCAAACTTGCAGGATAATCCAGAGGTAGAAAAGCTGCAAGAAACCATCAAGCAGTGACAAACAGAGATGGATGCAGTGAAAGCGGAAATTAAGACTCTACCTCCTATGCAGAAGATGCTCAAGGTAAAGAAAAGCAATGAACTCCAGCAGAATTTGAGTCATGAAGAACAAAAGCAACACTGTTGGAAAATTCTATGCAGCCCCTTATCAATGAGGCCTTGGAGTTGAGCAATACTGCAGACAACCAGCTCAAATTTTTGAAGGAGTATGATGCATTCGCATAGGAAAAGGCCAGCGAAGCATCTGCAACAACATTGCAGGAGATGGTGGAGAAGGAGCAAGCAGCCAAAGATATCATACACAAAATAAACAAGCAATTCACTATCTTCGCCAACAAGATTCTGCCACCAGATAAGTAGCAGAGTGTCCCGGGACGGGACACTGGTGAGTCTTAGGGGCCTGTTAGGACACGGACCTAAAGGTCCTCAATTTTGGTAACTCCACGGTTTTTGCGTGAAGCTTGTAAATGGAGTTGTGCGTCAAAATAGTCTTAGGAGTGTCAAGGTTGGGTCAAAGCCCCTCTTTTTGTAAATGCCCCATGGTTTTCGGGTGCCCATGGTTTAAGCCCGTGGTTTTGTAAAAGTGCACTGGTATAAATAGGCACTTATGTAAAGGAGATAGGTTATACCTTATGTATGATGATGATGTGATGCAAAGAAGTTAAGATCTATTTTTGGGTTTAAGGTCAAGTCACAGTTGTGTGCGTGGACGACCTCCGCAGCTGTGTGCGCAAAGGGTTTTTGTAAGAAAGGGTCTGCAGCTAAGTGCGCAACTAGGGTTTGTAAGAAAGGATCTGCAGCTAAGTGTGTAGCTTAGGGATTTTGAAAGACGGATCTGCAGCTAAGTGCGTAGATCAGAACTGTGGTTTTGTAAAGAGTTGAATATAAACGTAGTTCTGTGGATGTAGCCCCTACACTGGGGGTGAACCATGTATATCTTGTGTTGTGGTGGTTCTGTTTATTTTCCTGTTATGTTTTATGCATTTGATAAGTAGATGAATGATAAGTTAAAGTAAGATAAATAATTAAGTATTAGCTTCACTGTGAATTCCCAGTTAAGGGTTAAGTAAGAAATTGTATGTTTATATAAACTGCGAAGCTATTTAAGTGAATATCAAAGCTCTGTGTTGCATGTTTATTCTTTGTTAAGGCTAAAGGTACAGTAATATCCCTCTTTTGCTTGCAGAAACCTGATTCTATGGCACCCCATAGTTGTTTCGGGTGAGACTGCAACCTGTTCGTAGGTTGTTGCCGAAAAGGCCAACACTGTGGGTCTGTTTGTTGGTGCGAAGATAAAAGTATAGAACCCGGGTCTGCTCTAAATCCCAACAATCAGTACCAGCAACATTTGCATCTGAACCCTCTGCACAAATCCACCAGATACACACTCAGATACATAACTCATCCTAGAGGCCCAACCAGAATCTCCACCAACTGTTGCAGACCAGCAACCAGACAATCCACTGCCGAAAAATCAACCACCGAAAAATCTAACTCTTACAGGTGCACAAGTACAGCAGCAAGTAGAACAATATAAGCATAAGAGGAATTGAGAGAGAAAGAAGAGGGACCATCAATCACAAGTGACAATGGTCCACATTAGCCAACTTGGGTCAGCCACTGCAGTCAATGCAACAAAGATGAAGGATGGAGATTTGGGACAACTTTTGGAAACTCTGGCTATCGAAGCAAAAACAAGAAGCCAGACTAGATGCAAGGAGCTCGACAACACTAAAAGAGAACAAGTTGAGTTCCTAATAAAATGCAGAAACCTAGCACAATCTATGATACTAGGACCAATGGAGGTTGACATCGACAAGCCACTAGAAAAATCCTATCAGTTGTTTGAAACCATGGTGTCGACACTACATATACATATACATATACAAAATACAAGAGAAGAGAAAGAATAATAAACAACTAGAATACCGATGCAGCAATGCACAGCTTTATCCAAAGCTTACAAAGTGCTTCAAGATCACATAGAGGAGTCTGTCATAATAGAAGGGGTACTACAAGACTAGCCTGTTTATTACAGGCAAGTCTTCCAGTAGACCCGACAGACTCAACAAGAAATTCAAGCACTTGAGAAAATAAAGAGCACAGAATAAGCATTGAGAAGAACTATCGAAGATCAAATCATGCTCGAAACAGCCAAACTGTAGAAGCTCGAGTGACAAGCACACCAATGGGTACAACAGGAAATCCCGAGCTTGGACAAATTAGACACCATCGGTCCACAGATGAAAAGACTTCTAGAGATGGCATAAAAGAAAGACCAGTTTATGGGTCCTGACATGGAAAGGATAGTAGACCTTTCCATTCAAGAGAAGATGTCAACGCTATCAAGCCTTACAACATTAACCATTGACATGCAGAAAGTATTGCAAAATTGGACAGAATTCCAACATCAGCTGGTCGTGATAGCAGAAGTAATTGTGGAAGTCTGTGTATAGAAACGACCAACTACTCGACTTCACAGCCCATAAAAGTCAAATAAAGAAATAACTACTTTAGACAGGCAACGTATTTTTGAGTACCTCCCCTATTTCTTCAAGACGAAGAACAATTTTGTTCATGGAGGATATGTTGGAGGAGCTAGTTGGTAAGCTGACTAATTCGTTTAGCCGACTAATTAGAGATTAGGTCGGCCACATAAGGTCATGTCGGTTGACCAAACCAACAAGTAGTTATTTGTAACTGTTTGTAAATCATATAAATTAGGCTATTGAGCTAGATGAGAACTCGGTTCAGTTCTGTGTTTTTGTATGGACCCTTTTCATATAATATAATATGTTATTCCACATCTGTGTTCTTGTCTCTTGTCTCTAATATGTCTGTATTATTTTAATGTGTATTATTGGTAACCCTCTGTGACCCGTGAGATTACAATAGGAACCACTAAGTAGTGACCTTGAGATATAGTCAGGATACATCCTTGTTGGTGTAGTGTTGGATGCCTTCTCAGAGACTTCAATTCAGCCCACGTTTCTTAGTAAAGAACCACTTTATTCATCTTCCATACATATTCTCTATACTTTCAATATATCGAGAATCCCCTTCCCGTAACTCAACCCATATTCTAATAATTAAAACAGGCCAAGACACATTGCAAAACATTTCATTTCAACAAAATTATTTTACTTTGACTCTATTGGAACCGATCTGATTCGCATTTATTTCAATTTTCTTATGTGTTGATGTTATGTTGTTGAATATTTACTTCAATTTGCAAATGATATTCTCTTAGTAATTTTAATCCAAAAACTTCCAAACAACTTACTTCATCATTAATGACTAAAACTTAAGAGCCTTCGAAATCTTTTTCTTAGGGACCAACCCACTTGGTTTCATTAGGAGTTTGGCCTAAACAGAGGAGTCAAGATCAAGTGACAATAATTGACTCGATACTTTCCCCCAAGGACACACATAGAAACTTGAAGATTTATGTTGCTCTTAACCCCCAGGTGTGTGAAAGACGGAAACACTTTTTGGTGTTGTTTTTTATTTGTTGGCAAAGTGGTGGAACCCCCTTGACTAGCAGGGTTTCCATTGGCTAAGAAACCATGAAATAGGGGCATCTAAGCCGTCAAAATCACCAGGGGATCACACCAACCCTTAACATGGTTGGATTTTTTGGTATTCGATAGGATTAGAACAAGTGACCTTCCATCTTAGGGGGCGTCTTAACCATTCCTCACCACCAACTGTTCTACATCTCGCGGATGGTGTCATTACTGAGGATAAATATTTTTATTCATGGGATATGAATTTCTTCTTTCTTTTTTGTATTTTCTTTTTTTGATGAATGATTAGAGTAGATATTTTATTCTTTGTCTAGCAACTCCAATAACCTTTTTTCCTTTTTGCAAAGAAAATCAAAAATATAATTTTTTGTGAAAGAGATATGACGCATATTTTTCTTTTCACATGGCAACTCCATTGAAGGGATAAAACCCTTGTTTCTCACAAAAATTGTTGAGATTGATTGTGTTTAGATGAGCCCATGAAAACAGTAAAATGTTAAAGCTCGTTATTTTGACATCTCTGTGATTATATCAAATTATTGCTATTGAGTAAACAATATGGAAGAGGGAAGAGCTCATATTTCTAGTGAATATCTTTCCATTAACTTCTCGAACATCCCATGATTCCCTAATTATCATAATGGAATATATATCTAACCATCTACCTATACTTTTGGGAAATGAGCATGAAAAGGTCTGGCATGTCATATCTTTCCTTTAAATTCTGGTTGACTTCAATGTTTTGTATGAAGATGTTATGATGGAAATGTTTGTGAATACTCTACAAGAAATTCTTGTGAATGGTATCGCAATGGTATTCCAAAAAAATGTATCACTTTCCTTTCAAGCTTCCTTAGAATATTCTTGAGGAAATGGCATACAGGAGTGACTGACATAGAATATTTAAACATGTTCTTGGAAGAGTTCCTGTATGCTTATTTTCCTTGGATAGAGTATCATGAGGAATACCCTAAATTACCATGTCTCATCATCATAGGAGATTATAGGTATTGGGTTCTATTTCCAAGAAATCACAATGAAGAAGAAATACATAATGTTCCCTTTGAGTTTGTGCATGAAGAGCCATTAATTGAAAATATTGTTGAAGACCCTCCTCATGTCACACCAATGGAGAATATTGGTGATTGGAAATGCTTTCATGATTATTTCAGTGCTAATGATCACATTTGTGCTCCATATATACCTCTAGATGAATCCATTACATAAGCTTAAAATGAAACTTATGAAGAAAAATGTAATGTGCATTACGCCACTCCTACTTGTTCTTTACCTAATGATGATAGTCTGGAAGGTTTATTGCCTGATGACATTTTTATTAAAGAATACGAGTATGAAGAGGAGGAAAAGTATATCCTAGAGCATGATACAAGTGATGAATACTCCCTTATGTTCGACAAAGAGGTTAATGAGGATTCTTGGAAATTCATGGAAAATCCAATCTATGACATGTCTGAGGAGGAAATTAATGAACCAGAAACTTTTGATGGTTTTGTTTATAATCTTTTCTATGACATATCTAATGGAGGAAGTCGTGAGTCTCTTGATGGTTTTATTGAAGATCCTATGTATGAGGTTTTTAAAGAAGAGAGCATGGATCTTGTGGTCTTGGGAAATTTTTATATGGAAGAGGAGCATGCAGTTTATTCATATAATCAGTACAAGCCATATATCAGTATCAATAATGATACTTGGAGAAGCTAGTAGTGAAGAGTCAGATTAGGTCCAACTAATTGAATATTTTTTCAGCCATTGTCTTCACATATAGATGTTCCTTATGATTTGGAGCAGTTTGGGGCTTACACATAGATTTATCAGTAGACAATCCCTTTTGATGAATATGATGACTTGAATCATCATACATATTTATACATTATTCCTATCCAATATTGGATAGAAGAAACCTACAAGAGGAATTTCCAGTTTGGGAAGAAGTTCGATGACCTTCTCCATGATTATAATCTCTCGTTCAAACTTACCATCTTGAAGTTTCATGCAAGTTTTAATTTCTTGAATGATGTTTCAATTCTTTAGTTGTTAACCAAAGACAAGGCAAACACATTTAAATTTGATAAAATTCTTAGATGGTTACATTGGGTATTTGATTTTACCTAGGATATTTATTTTATCTTGTTTAGAGTAGGAAAATAAGCTCCTTAAAGTGAGCATTTACTTTATGCATTTATTTTATGTACTTAGGAATAAAAATCTCTTTCATTATTTAGTTTTGTGTTCCTTTCACTAAATCAACTTTTAGACCATTGTTTATTTTCATAAAACTTATTCTATTGAGGTTTTATTGTGAAGCTGAAATGTTTTTACAAATTATATAAACTAGAGATGCTATAATTCTCTTATCCCCTCCTTGCTTGAAAACAAGATCGAGCACACTATCCACAGTTGGAGATAGATGTTATACACTAAGTTTCACTTAGTGGATTTTTCAAGTGATCCAACAAGGATCGAAACAAATCAGTGTTCTTACTCAGTGCTAAGGAACTTCCATGGTTTCATTAGGGACAATTGTGGTCATTTTTTCCAATGTTCACACCCCCATGGGGGAATTGTAATAAATGAAATATCATGATGGTTTATTTTTGTAAAAGGATTGGCCTTGTTAGAACTTGGTCATCAAGTTCATCATCCTTGAGGTTTTTTTCCCTTGTCAATGATGGAACGATTTTTTAAGCGACATATAATTTTTTAGTTTTTCATTCAAAATCCTCCAAAGCTGGGATGGTGAAATTGGTGATTATGTCTTAAAAGTTTATTAAATCCTAGGGTATATGTATTACACCATGTTATTCATATTCCTAAAGTTTCATGGACATGCACTAATGCTTTCATAGGATTTTTTTAATTTTTAGACTCCTAATAAAAATCATTGATAAGGTATATTTTAATTGTAAAAGTTTAAAAGGTCATAAAATTGAGCCTAGGGAGCCAATTTGGTCATGTGGATGCTTGTTTTTGGACCCAGGCCCCCCAATTAACCCCTAAACCCACTTATTCCAATCAAATTAGTAATTTCATTTATTAATTTTGATTTTCTCTCCAAAATGACTCAGAGGATCAAATAAATGGGAAAATTGGAGAAAATCCAATTCCTAAATCAAAGGAAGTTTTTCTGATACTTGCCTTTGAGGTGTCATAGTTGTTGATGATATTTTCTATGGCATTCATGAGCATAGAGGATCATATCCTATCATCAAGGGAGGATCTCCAACTCACCTCACCAAAATTGGGGCACATTCTCTCATTGAGGGTTTGTGTTACCGCTTGGAAGGAGTGGTTAAAGGAGGTGGGGGATTCCCAAAACAAGTGGGATACATCAAGATAGTGGAATCCTCCCCTCCCATTAATTAAAAAATCCTCCCACCATTATTTCAACCCCCAAAACCACCTCACACTTGGAAAATTCGCCCCCCTGGGGTCTGAGCTCAATTTTTGCTATACAAGGGAGGCTTCTTCCTCATTTGGGAGGATGTATTGAAACTATGGCCATTGTACTTATGTTGCTGATATTTTTTGAATAAATATTGAAGGATTTAGAGGCTCATTGTGGCATTATCTCATGGTTATGCAATTGGATAAATTTTGAGGTGATATTCAACTAAATTAGGCTTTATGTTTTGTCAAGTTTGGTAGTATTGATCTAGATTCCTTTTGGGTGAACATTTTATGTTGTCAATTTGTTAATTTATGTTTTATTTTTATAATATTTCAGGAGTAATAGGTTGTGTTCAGTAGTGCTAATATTCTCATTGTCTTTTATCATGAAATGTGCTAGATTAACCATGCTTGTTTGAGGGATTTTCTAGGTTTTGTAGGTTTCTTTAGGTGAAAGGATTTTGGAGCTTAGTTTCATCAACCTTCTTTTATGTTAGATTATATCAGCTTAAACATAATGTTTTTTTTTTCTACAGATGCTTTTCCTTCATACCTTTCAAGATTAGGGCTTGAGTACCTCTCTCTTCTCTCTCTAAAATTCAAATCTTTCTTAGTTACTAGTTCTTTTTGTTTGAAAAATTTTAGATCTGAAAAGTATAATATTTAAATATGAGTTTGTTAAGCATATATATATAATATCTAAAATTTATTTGAAGTATCATCTCAAACTAGATCTAGATTCATACTTTAAGCGCTTGTTTTCATAGAAATTTTTACAATTTTCAAGTACTGGAGTAGTATAAGTTTTTTGTACTCATTAGAAGAAATTTGAGGTCTAAAATGGGCCTCCTAAGGAAAATGATAAAATAATAGTTAAAATAATAAAATAGTAGTTAAAATAATAAAATAATAGTTATCAATTTTGGAGGAAGAATGACAAAACTACTTTTTTTGTTCGTATTTTCGACATATCTCCTTGTGTTTTTACTCAAATTATGGGCAGGAGAGCTCATTAGATGTGAAATTTAATTCCACATCCAATGAGTACCCACACTACATACTTTTGACAGGCCCCACTACCCCAAAAACAAGAATTACCTAAAAAAACGTGATGATGATATCATCATCACGTTTTTCAGGCATTTCTTGTTTTTGGGATCGCGGGGTCCGTGAAAAGTATGCAGTGTGGGTACTCATTGGATGTGGAATTAAATTCTGCTATTAGAGGAAATTTCAACTCAAAATGGGCCTTTTAACTTTAACTCAAATTCCATGTCATCATGTGTTAGCCAATAAAATTGCTTTAAATTTGAAATACCGTATAGGCCTTAAACACTTTTTTAATATAAATTTGGGATAGGTATCATAAAGAAAACTACTTTTTTTTTCAACATATCTCCTTGTGTTTTTACTCAAATTTCGGTCGGGAGATCTTGTTGGATGCATAATTTAATTCTGCATCCAACGAGCTCTCTCGATTGAAATTTAAGTAAAAACACAGGGAGATATGTCAAAAATACAAACAAAAAAGTAGTTTTTTTCTTTTCTTCCTCCAAAATTAATAAATATTATTTTATTATTTTAACTATTATTTTATTAATTTTTTTTAGGAGGCCCATTTTGAGTTGAAATTTCCTCTAATGATCCAACGATCTCTCCTGCCTGAAATTTGAGTAAAAACACATGGAGATATGTCAAAAATACGAACAAAAAAAGTAGTTTTCTTTTATGACAAATATGTCGATTCAACCATTATGGTTGACTCATTTTATTGAAATTCTATTGGTTCTTGAATTCCAACTGACAAAATTTATTGTTGGTGCGTTTCCTTATAAGCCCCATTTTAGACCCCAAATTTCCTCTAATGTTTATTTGTCCAATTCATGGGATTCTAAAATAAATCCTTCATTTTTTTTAGCAAGTATGAGAAAAAGGAGAAGTAAATGTTGCCGAAAATCAAACTTTTCATCATCCAGAGCACTTGAAATCCTTCCTTCTTTACTCTTCTTCATTCCTCTTTTCTTCCAAAGAGTGTGTAAGCCTTTTGATCCATTTTCAATGGTAAAAATGCATTTTATATTATGATTTCATCAATTTTTAAAGTACATTAATAAAAAAATCAAGTGGGATACATAACGCCCACACTCCATCCCCCCTGGGGAGATTCATGGTCTCCTTCATGGTTTGCATTTTACTAATAAACACTTGCATACACTCCTCCTTCTAGAAAGGTTATCACAATTTAGCTTTTTTTTGTGATTTCATCTTTAATTTTCATACCTGACTCGTTGCCACGAAGTATGCTCTCGCCATTAACCAAAGGCTTTTGGCTGATTATTGATGGATAATCTAAAAGTGACCCATAGTTGTGGTTTATTTTTTCATTAGTGTATTTTATTTTACAAACATCCTTGCTTCATCAAAGTGGAGTAAACATTTTGTCTTAAACTCATGTATGCTCTTTCCCTTTGCGGGCTTTTCCTGGTCATTAGGAAATCAAAAGAAGTTTTCGACACTCTCTTAATTCTACAAATTAACTGAATAATCATTAATAAAATAAACTACCCGAAAAAACATTACGAAGATCCGATGTACAATAGTTGAAAATCATGGGAAAATTATTCAAAGGAAGAGGGAACCACTAAGTAGTGACCTCGAGATATAGTCAGGCTACACCCTTTTTGGTGTAGTGTTGGACACCTTCTCAGAGAATTCGTTCAACCCACATTTTCTGAGTGAGGAACCACTTTAGTCATGTTTTGGTTATATCCTTGTTACTTTCAGTATAACGAGAATCCCCTTCGTATAACTCAAATCGTATTCTAATAATTAAAACTCAGCAAGACATATTACAAAACATTTCATTTCAACAACATTATTTTACTTTGACTCCATTGGCACTTACCTGATTCAAATTTATTTCAATTTTCTTATGTGTTGATGATATGTTGTTGAATATTTATTTAAATCTTCAAACAACTTGTCTCAGTAATTTTACTCCAAAAACTCCTAAACATCTTACTTCATCATTAATGACTAAAAGTTAATGATCCTTAGACAACTCTTTCTTATAGACCAGCCCCATTGGCTTCGTTAGTATTGTGCCCTAAATAGAGGAGTCAAGATCACGTGACAATACTTGACTTGAGACTTGCCCCCAAGGACACACCTAGCCTCTTGAATATTTCTATTGCACTTAACCCCCAGGTGTGTGCAAGGAGGAAACATCATGAAAGATGAATCAATGAAATTATGGGTGGCTACTACATCCACCAACACAGTAATTGCTTTCCCTTGAACCACTCCCTTGAATATGAGTGTATGGAAGTGAGGCCCTCCTGATAACACAACAATGTTTCTCATATCTGAAGAAGGTTCTTCATCAACAGTTGCATATGCCACTTCTACATCAACTGGAAGCTCTTATTATTCCTCCTCATCTTCACTCTTTGAAAAAACCTCAATAAATATTTCCCTCCCCTTAGCACACTTGTGTCCAAGAACCCAAGGTACTTGGCAGGTGAAACATAACTTTCTCCTCCTCAATTCATCTCTATCTTTATATACATTATCCCTCCTTAAATCTCCAGAAGAAATCTTCATGGGTGGTGGTTTGATTCTTGTATTGGGTAGGAACATTAGATACATTAGGGAACCTTTTCCTTGGAATAATAACTTGCAAGTCTCTTGTTCTATTCAATGCATCTTGCAAGGTAGAGAGTCTATAGGCCTTCACCAAAACTTTCAAGGGCTCTTTTATTCCTTCAATAAACAACAAGATCAAGTGAGTTTCAGATATTTCACTCACCATAACAACCAACTTCTGGAACTCATATATATAAACTTCATGAGTTCCAGTTTTCTTCACATGCATAATATCTTTGAAGGAGATTTCAAGATCTCTTCTTTCAATTCTTTCAACTAACCACCTTGTGAATTCTTCATAGGTAACCACTTGATCATGTATAAGGGTATTAATACCATGAAACCACTAGCGATTAGGTTGACCATCCAAGTGTAGAGTGTCCAACTTGATAGCTTCTTTCTCAGCCACGGGGTTTAGCTTAAAGTATGTATCTAACTTCCGGATCCATGAGCTAAAAGTGCACTTTGAAGAACCATCGAAGTATGGCAAGGAAGTTTTACCAATACAATTCTTTAACTCATAATTTTGATTATGATTTCTGAAACTACCTCTTGTATTGGTCTTGTATCGAAGATCACAGAATTCTTTGAATGCCAGATGTCTTCTACATTCCTCATTCAATGTAATATATTCAGCATGCTTGTCCTCCACTATAACAATACTTCCATTTTGGATCTCTAATTTTTTTCTTTTCTCATCATTTAATTTGGGCATAGTAGGCCTTCATTGACTTAGAGGCTCCATTTTGAATTCACCAAGGTGATTGTGTGGCCCAATTCTTGAAAATACAAACCCTTTAAGGCTCTTCCTTTCTCCATGTTGTAAACCATGGATTCTCCCTTCACCATTATCACCCTCCAAATTTTTAGCAAGGAATTCTATGGTTTTTTAACTCGACATGATGATGTTACAAGATAAATCCTAAAACCCTTGCATCAAGGCTTTCAACCAAGATTTAAATATCATTATTTCCACCCATTCTCTACCTTTCACTTTCTCCTTGGAATTTTCCTTCATTGGAATTCATTTCATCAAATTCATCCCCTCAGGGATCTTTCTTCTTGGTATCCAGATATTTTCTATGACTCATCACTGAATCTAGTAGAAGGTTTATAGGACCATGATCTAATACTACTTGTAATGTACCAACTTGAATATTTGGCACATTAACTCAGACACTTTAACAAACATTGAAATAAGTGACTCAAAACTAGGATTTTGACCAATGTTTACGGTTTATTTAGAGTCAATTCAAGACTAGGGATTATGTTTATCTTAATAGCATATGCACAATGTATTGGTACCTTTTATTCTTTCAAAATCAGTGAGGCTAAAGTTTACTCCCAAGGCTCTTGGGCACCCCAACATATGCAAAATAAATCTTTTGCTTCACACATCCTAACAACCAA
>LPNX010683389.1:0-15854 GCA_001517045.1 Pseudotsuga menziesii | reverse complement strand
ATCCTACTATTTCTATTTCTCTAAACACTTGACCCCTAACCCTCATTCTCTATCTCTATCTCTAAACCCTAACCACCAATCTCTCTCTAAACCCCTAACCACCATTCTCTCTCTAAACCCCTAACCCATAGTATATCTCTCATTCTCTCTCTCTCTCTCTCTCTCTCTCTCTCTCTCTCTAAACGTATAACGCCCACTTTATTTTTCTTGAAAACCCTAATCCCCAATCTCTCTCTGCCAAAATTCCTTACCCCCAATCTTTGTCTCTCTCTAAACCCCTGAATCTCATTCTCTCTTTATATATATAAACTTCTGAGCCCCAATCTCTCTCCCTCTCTTTCTAGACACCTAAGCCCTAGTGTCTCTCTCTCCATATTAATTTCTAACACCCAAACTCTGTCCCTCTATTTGTTTATCTTTAAGCCCATAGCCTTTGATCTCTCTCTCCCTCCCTCTCTCTCTCTCTCTAAGGCCTTAAGCCCCAATTTATTTCTCTCTCTCTTTATCTCAAGGTCTGTCTCTCTGTCTCTCTATAAATCCATAATGCCTAATCTCTCTCATTGTACATTTCTATTTCTATATCTCTCTCTTTTTCTCTCTTTCTCTCAGTAAACCCCTAATCCTCAATCTCTCTCTATAAACCCCGAACCCCCAATCTGTCTCTCTCTCTAAACACCTAACAATCAAGATCTCTCTCTAAACCCCTAACCCACAATCTCTCTCTAATACCCTAACCCCAATCTATTTATCTTTCACTAAAGTCGTAACACAAAATATCTCTCTCTCTCCCTCTAAACTCTTAACCTACAATTTCTCTCTATCGCTACATCTATATCCCCCAATCTCTCTCAGTCTCTCTCTCTCTCTCTCTCTCTCTCTATTTAAACCCCTAACCCCCCTCTTTCTTTAAACCCATTACCCCTAATATCTCTCCCTCTCTCTCTCTAAACCCCTAACCTTAATTCTCTCTTTCAATCTTTCTAAACCCCTAACCTCCTATCTGTCTCTCTCTCCCTCTCTGAAAACCCCTAACACCCAATCACTCTCTCTAGCCCACCTCTCTCTCTCTCCATATATCTCTCTGTCTATCTATCTATCTATCTATCTATAGAAACCCCTAACCCCAAATCTCTCTCATTCTAGAATCCCATAACCCTTAATCTCCATCTCTCTCTCTCTCTCTCTCTCAAAACCCCTACTTCCCAATGTATCTCTCTCTACATCTCCCTAAACCCCTAATGTTGTTCAAGAATAAACACCCTTATAACCTAGGGTTTGGGGTTACCAACTTACGTCTAAAACTTGCAGACAATTAGCTTTAGCTAAGTACATAAACAAAATAGGAAGAAATATTGGGATCACCTGATTACCGATGGTTGATCCAAGCTTTATCTTCTTCCGCTCTGCTTCTCTCCAAAACTTTCAGGGATGCACCTCCTTCACCTGCAAAGATAAAATTCTCCAAGTACAATCTTATACATTCATATATAACAAGTTAGATAAACAACATATATAGTGCTTAATCAAATATATTCATCAAACCCTAATACATGAAAGAGACTCAACACAATGTTGGAAGAAGAATTCTCTTTATTAACAATCAGTGAATGAGATAAGTGTACAACCCAATGCCTGAGACAAGGACTCCTCTGCAACCAAAGGACTTTGAGTTCTGCCTCTCCAAGACTTCTGATGATATACCACCAGCATAACTTTGCTCTCCAACATTGATTCCTTAATGCCCTCCCTAAGGCCTCTATTTATACTTTGGGAAATAGAGTAGTTTCGAAGGTTGAGGAGGTTGAGATGGTTGGGGTAGTTGATGATTAAGGCCCAACTAATCTCCATTAATCGTGATTTATATTTTTTAATGTCGAATGGAGATGTACGTGACTATTAATATAGGAAACTCGCATATGACATGCGAGTCTCTTAAAGGAAACCCACGTATAGATCTGTATGAGGGTTGCAATGGAGATAGTCGTGTACAGTACGTGAGTTGTCAACAAGAATAGTCACATATGTATGCGAGTTTCAATGGAGATAGTCACGTACGTCAATATACACTTAGAAAAATAAAATGCCAAGCTGGGCATCTCATGTCATGCCCATCTACAGTGTTTTGGCAAACTTCAATCCTAAAATGTCCCTTTGTGTACCAACATAAGGATTTGTCAGCACTCGGACGGAGAAGTGCCATTTGGGTTGATAACAGATGCCCCCTAATGTGTGAGGCTAGAGGGAAGCAATGGCCGAAATACATTATAATCATTATCTTTGGAGAACTCAGAAGTCCAATGGAACAGAGGTAGTACCCGAAACAAATACATAATAATGTCATATACAAAGTCATATTTGAGGATGCTATGTTCAATATACTGGAACACTAGCTCCTTTACAATATTTGAGTACATCATATAGTACGGGTACAAGACCACGTATATGACAAAGGTGGATCAAAGCCACAATATACAATAATGATGAATATTCAAAGATCTGGAAGCTATGTAAGTAACCACAACATAATCTTGCCCAACTTAGTCCATGGATGTCAAACTAAGGTCTTCATAAAGATTCCTAAAGAACCAGTACAATCCAAGCCATGTGAATAGATGTTATTGAAGTCGAACATGGAGCGGATTCAATAGATTTTCAATCAATAGGTGATAATCAACAACTGAAGAAAAGTAATTTACCAATAATGAAAGTCAATCCTGAGGTACAATCGTCAAAAATCTAGGTCTTCATCGTTAAGAAATGTTGATGCGAAACCATACTGTGATAAGGAAGGCAATAGGTCCTCCAACAGATCACAAGAGTGACTAGGAACTGGGTAAAGGAAGGGAGACACAAGTAGTAATAGATACGACAATGATGGAATTAGGATATAGATAAGACACAAGGTTAAGTCCTTGAACAGTGAGCACGACATAGAGATGACCCAAGACAACTTTTAACTTTACAGATAGTACAACTAGACTTATTTGTCATGTAGGAAACATGATCAGATTCCCCAGGTAGAACTGACAAGAGGAGGAGTAAGAAACTTGAAGTAATAGCTGAATTAAAAGTGAACACTGAGACATGAGTGTCAGAAAAAACGGAGAGTGCTATGTTCAAGGAGGACATGCTGCCACTAACTGAGAACCAAAAGAAAAACTTCTTCCTTACCTTTCCTATTAAATTTTAACGAGTCCAGGAAATTCAACTCGAATCTCTCTTCATTTTTTGACAAGATTGAAGAGAAGAAGGAATAATGCTTGATAGTGTCACTGATTTTTGGATTTTATGAGCTCGAACTAGTACATGCTCACTCGGTGTTTTCATATTTAGAGAGTCTGAAAACTCCAAAGAAGACTCCAAGGGGTCCTTTTTCATCCAATTTAGTCTCCTGAGGCTGGAAAAGTATAAAACATACCACAGAAGAACTCTCTTAACTTCCGTAGAAGAAAAGGTGAACCTTTTTCGTACTTAGTCAAGGAGATCCGAAAAAGGTTAAATTACCACCTACCCAATGCTCCTTCGAGAGCAGCATATAGATTGAGTTTAACGAGTGTGAAGGAAAGTAAGATCACTCGGAAAGATCCATTTGAGTATGAGAAATGGGGCTTACAACAATAAAATCGATGCTTTCTTCTTGGTGTTTAACGAGCATGACAAAGACACAAAGTACACTCGGAATCTTTTTCATGTTTAGGTCTAGAGCACGAAAAAGAGAAAACTAAGCTGATACTGGGTGTTCCTTTTCCGTAAGTTTAGTCCCTCAGGTCTGGAAAAGTGATAAACCTGTACCTAAGAATACTCTTCTCAATTACGTAGAAAAGAGAGTGATCCTTTCTCGTATTATTCCACATGGTCCTAGAAAGAGATAACCTACCACCAATGTGGATGCCCATTCACATATTCTTAAGGAGCTTGAATAGACAAGTTTACTTGGCAGTCAAGTCTATTTTATGGAGTTAGACCTGGGCCTAAAGAAACTCCATAAGGGCAGGGAGTCCTATAAAGGGATAGCTTGTAAAAAGAGACCAAAATGAGGCTCAATTTGGCGTGAAAAATAGCTAAAAAGATTTCCCTAAACCTAAGACAGCTGCAACATGAGTATCAAAAAACAAAATAGGTTCTAAATGAGGATACTCATGGGAGGAAATCCCTATCCATGGAAGAACAATGGTAAAGACAAGGAGCTAATGGTTAAAAATACCCTAGTCCGTGGTCAAAATGTTAATCCTAGGTTTAAGATAGAGTAGGTATAAATGCAGAATGCATGTGAAATGACAAAAAACCATCCTATATGAGTAAAAACACCTTAAAAACGATGATAAACCTGTCACATGGAAGAAAAGATATGGTATTAGTTTTAAAAATTATGAACTATAGGGAAAAACCCACTTGAAAAATAAATTTTCTATAAATAGTTCAAAACATAAATAAAAACTCACCATTTGATTTTTTAACCAAAAGAGACAAGTTTTCACCTCTACCTTCGATTGCTTGGTGTGGACGATCCAGTGGACCATTCCCAAATTCCAGTGGACCTCATCATTCCATTTTTTCAGGTATTTCTTGTTTTTGGGGTAGCGGGGTCTGTCAAAAGTATGCCGAGTGGGTACTCGTTGCTCTCCCGATCGAAATTTGAGTAAAAACACGGGGAGATATGTCAAAAATATAAACAAAAAAGTAGTTTTTTTCTTTTCTTCCTCCAAAATTAATAAATATTATTTTATTATTTTAACTATTATTTTATTAATTCATTTTAGGAGGCCCATTTTCAGTTGAAATTTCCTCTAATGAGGGGTAGCTGCATCCCTATTTTTCACATTCGCAACTTTCCTTTATAGATATTGGCAAGCACTATAGTGAGGGTTGCAGGGTCATTATCACTTCACCTTGCAACTCGGAACCAGATGAGACTAGCAGTAGATTGTATGCAGGGAACCCTATAAGACTGGTGCTCGGGAGTGATCCCAATTATAAGAAAATAACTCTCTGACTGCAAAAGAGGTAGGAGGAAAAATTTTGGTTGCTCCAGCATACTAGTAGCCTTATTCTTTGAGAGAGTGCCAGGATTGAGTCCTGCAGTACCCTTACCAGTTCGTTCTCCTCGTCAGCCTAGGCTGAGTAGATGGGGATATATCTTCCTCCGCCAGGGAGGTGGTCGCTCAGTCCAGAGTGTCTATGATGACGAATTCTACTTTTGGTGGGAGCGACAGTTGCCAGCCTTGGCACAGTTTCCATATGTTAGAAGAATAGGACCGCAGAGCAATAGCAGATATACAATTAAATCAATAAACTAGATGCAAAAACACATTAAAACAGTACAGAGAGACACAGATATAACGTGTTTCACCCAAATGATGGGCTACGTCCACAAACAAATTTTCTAGTACTTTTATTTCAGTCTAGAAAGATGAAGGGATATGCCCTGCAACAAAACTGCTGCACTTCCTCTTCACGCTCTCATAGTATCTCTTCCAGCAAAATACAATACCCACATCCAGTACCATATAATACTCACATCCACTACCATACAATACTCACATCCAGTACAATTACAATGGAGCCTCCTCAAGCCTTATAAAGGATTAATCACATGCAATACCATGGGTCAATACCATGGGCTACAACAAACCATGTGCTAGACCTAACCACCTTTGACTGAATCCCGAGTCAAGGTTAACACATGCAATACCATGGGACAATACCATGAGATACAACAAACCATGTGACCAAACCATGTGCTATACCTAACCACCTTTGACTCGATCTCAAGTCAAGGTTAACCCTAACAATCCCCCCTTTAAACTTGACTTGGAGTAATCACCAACTCCCCTCAAGTATTTACCGAGGAATCTTACATACACCCCCTATCACCTAGGTCTATCTCCCGACTTTATTGGTGAGTTACCAGGGGTATGCATGCCTTACCAGGTCTTACAGCCATATGCCCATTTACATGCAAACCGCTTCGTTACATTTTTATGTGCCTTCATGGTGACTAATCACAAAAAATCTACCGCTGCTGCACTTGCTCGACCTTGGACTTGGCAAATTTCTTCTTTTCACCTTCATGCTTTAATGGCAACAGAAACCGAGCAGGAACTCAGTTCTCTCTGGTTACTCCCTTTGTCAACATGTCTACAGGATTCTGGCTAGTGTGAATCTTTTGCAGTTTTAACAGTTCTTCATTTAGAACAGATCTTATGAAGTGGTACTTGAGTTCTATATGTTTAGTCCTTGAATGAAAGACTGAGTTCTTTGCAAGATGAATGGCACTCTGGATGTCACTGTATAGCCTACTATTCTCCTATTTCTTACCCAATTCTTTCATGAACCTCTGCAACCAAATCATCTCCTTACTAGCCTCTGTGGCAACAACATACTCTGCTTCCGTTGTTGAAAGTGCAACAACCTATTGCAATTTTGAAATCCAACTTACTATTGTTCCACCTACAGTGAACACATACCCTGTGGTGCTCCTCATGTTGTCTTTATCACCAACCATATCTGCATCAACATATCCCTGTAGAACAGTGTCTGAACCTCCAAAACATAATGCATGAGAAGTGGTACCTCTCAAATACCTGAGAATCCACTGTACTGCTTTCCAATGCTCTTTACCTGGATTATTCATATACTTGCTCACAACTCCCACTGCATGTGCAATATCTGGTCTTGTGCACACCATGGCATACATCAAGCTCCCAACTGCTGATGAATAGGGAATCTTGGACATGTAATCTATCTCTTCCTGTGTCTTTGGACACATATGCTTGCTTAGTTTGAAATGGTTTGCCAAAGGTGTGCTGACTAGTTTTGCATTCTGTATTCTAAACCTCTGCAACACCTTTTCTATGTACTCACCTTGAGACAATCTCAATTTGTGATTTTCCCTGTCTCTTGTTATTCTCATACCAAGGATTTGCTTTGCAGCACCCAAATCCTTCATTGCAAATGATTTAGCTAGTTTTCTTTTGAGCACATTTATATCCTGCATGTTAGACCCTGCAACAAGCATGTCATCCACATACAATAACAAGATAATATATCTTCTGTTATCTAGCCTCTTGAAATAAGCACAGTGGTCAGAATGACATCTATCATAACCTTGTTCTGTCATAAACTGATCAAATTTTAAATACCACTTCCTTGGAGCTTGCTTCAGGCCATACAAGCTCTTCTTCAACATGTAAACCAGATTCTCCTTCCCTTTGACCTCATACCCTTGTGGCTGCTGCATATAAATCTCTTCCTCCAAATCCCCATGGAGAAAGGCCATTTTTACATCTAATTGTTCAAGATGAAAATCTTCTACCTCCACTAGACTTAAAATAATTCTAATTGAAGTCATTTTAACAACAGGAGAAAATATTTCATCAAAGTCTATACCTTTCTTTTGTGCAAACCCCTTTACAACAAGTCTAGCCTTGTACCGCTTCTTTCCTCCATCTTCTTCCTTCAACCTGTAAACCCATTTATTCTGCAATACCCTTTTTCCTGCAGGCAACTTAACCAGATCCCAAGTCTGGTTTCTTACCAATGAGTCCATCTCCTCATCCATGCCTTACTCCCACTTCTTTCTAGTTTCTACCTGCATTGCTTCTTCAAAACATTCTGGCTCACCAGAATCAGTCATCAATAAATAATACAGTGAAGGAGAGAATCGTTCAGGGGGTCTACTTAACCTAGTAGACCTTCTTATAGTTGTAGGAGTTTTAGGTACCTGCTGCTGCTCTTGATTTTCGGGTGCTTTTGGAACTTCATTTTCTTTGATTTCATCAAGCACTGTGTACTCTGTGTTTTCCTTTTCTTCTTTCTTTCCCTGCAACCGATCTTTGTACATGACCTTTTCATTGAATACTACATCTCTACTCCTAATGATTTTGCGATTTTTAAGATCCCATAAGTGATAACCAAAATCATCAACCCCGTATCCAATAAAGGTACATTTCTTGGATTTAGCCTCAAGCTTTGTTCTATCATATTTATCAATATGGACAAATGCTTCACAACCAAAAGTTCTCAGAAATGAGTATTTTTCTTGTTTACCTGTCCATGCCTCCTCTGGAATTCCACCATCCAAAGTGCTTGAAGGCCCTCTGTTTATTAAATAAACAATAGTGTTTATAGCATCAGCCCAAAACTATAAGGGCAGCCCTGCATGCAATCTCATACACCTTGCACGCTCCATGATCGTTCTATTCATCCTTTCTGACACGCCATTTTCTTGGGGTGTTCTAGGGACTGTCTTCTCTCTGCGAATCCCATTGTGTGAATAGTAACTATCAAACTCCTTGCTGTAGTACTCGCCTCCATTATCAGATCTAAGACATTTCAACCTTTTTCTTGTCTCATTCTCAGCCAAATATTTCCACTTCTTGAAAGTATCAAACACATCATATTTCTGTCTAATGCAATAAACCCAAGTTTTTCGAGTTGCATCATCAATAAAAGTAACATAATAATGAGAGCCACCAAGAGATTGTACCTGAGCTAGTCCCCATACATCTGTATGGACAAGCTCTAACTTTTCACTCTTCTTTTGTTTCCCAACCCTTAGAAATCTAACTCTCTTCTGTTTTCCATAAACATAGTTCTCACAAAATTCCAAACTTACCTGCTTCATAACTGGAAGCGGTTTCCTTGAGTGGAGAATCTGTATCCCCTTCTCACTCATGTGGCCAAGCCTTTGATGCCACAACGCTGCACCTATTTCTGTGGAAGCTACAGAAATAGAATAATCAGTGTTATGACGACATAAATATAACGTACCTATCCTATTTTCTTTTGCAATTACCATTGATCCTTTAGTAACCTTCCACCACGTTTCTCCAAACGTAGACAAACAGCCGCCATCTCCCAACTGCCCTGTTGAGATCAGATTTCTTTTCATAGCAGGAATGTGCCTTACATCCTTTAGCAACCAGTCATTTCCATTATTTAGTTTAATCCGTACCTTACCCTTTCCAACAATTTTACATGGTTCATCATCCCCCAATAACACATGCCCAAAATCACCTTGAACATAATCATAAAAGAATTTCCTATGGGGTGTAGCATGACATGAAGCCCCTGAATCTACTACCCAGTAATCACTAGTATTATCTAATGCAAGAATCAAAGCATCTTGTAACACATCACCTACTACATTTTCTTCCTGGGTAGTCTCTTGCTGCCTCTCACCTTTCTTCTTTGGTGCTCTATAGTCTTTCTTTAGATGTCCTTTCTTACCGCAGTTCCAGCATTCTATTTTTCCAAATCTGGACTTGGATCTTCCCTTTTTAGACTTGCCATGATTTCCTGGGCTCCGTCCTCTTTCTTTTTGTCTCCCTCTGCTCTCCATGGTCAACGCATTACCTGATGTCTCACCTGTGCTTTTCCTTCACATTTCCTCGCTAAGAATAACACTAACAACATCATCAAACTTAAGAGTGCTTGAACTAGGGATAGAGTTACTTACAGCCATGAGAAAAGCTATTCCAGCTTTCTGGCAATGAGCACAAGATTAGAAGAGCCCTAACCTCATCATCAAAGTTCACTTTTATAGAACTTAACTGACTGGTAAGTGTATTAAACTCATTTAAATGGTCAGCAACAGATCCACTTTCCAACATATTCATATTAAATAAACGCTTCATTAAAAATACCTTGTTAGAAGCCGAGGGTTTTTCATAGAGCTTACTCAATGCGCTCATCACACCCTCTGTTGTTATTTCTTTCGAAATATTGAAGGCCACCGACGAAGCCAGACACAGCCGTATTGTTCCTAGTGCCTTTCTGTTAAGAACCTCCCATTCTTCATCCTTCATAGCCGCTGGCTGTTTTTCTTTTCTGCCCAACCACAAGTACAGATATTTCTGGTACAGATAGTCCTCCATTTGCATCTTCCATAACTGATAGTTTTGGCCGTTAAATTTATCGACCCTAAACTTTCCTTCTTCCGCCATTGCTCCCACTCTAACCAAGAACCCTTCTTTCCTACGAGTTTACAAACCAAATAGACCTTTTGGCTCTGATACCAATTGTTAGAAGAATAGGACCGCAGAGCAATAATAGATATACAGTTAAATCAATAAACTAGATGCAAAAACACATTAAAATAGTACAGAGAGACACAGATATAACATGGTTCACCCAAACGATGGGCTATGTCCACAAACAAATTTTCCAGTCCTTTTATTTCAGTCCATAAAGATGAAGGGATACGCCCTGCAGCAAAACCGTTGCACTTCCTCTTCATGCTCTCACAGTCTCTCTTCCAGCACAATACAATACCCACATCCAATACCATACAGTACTCACATCCAGTACCATACAGTAGTCACATCCAGTACAATTACAATGGAGCCTCCTTAAGCCTTATAAAGGCTTAATCACATGCAATACCATGGGTCAATACCATGGGCTACAAAAAACCATGTGCTAGACTTAACCACCTTTGACTCAATCCTGAGTCAAGGTTAACACATGCAATACCATGGGACAATACCATGCGCTACAACAAACCATGTGCCCAAATCATGTGCTAGACCTAACCACCTTTGACTCGATCTCAAGTAAAGGTTAATCCTAACACCATATGCTAGAATGGATTTCCGTGGTGATACAGACCTCTTCCTCCCTCTAGGAGGAGCATGGGGAGAGTTAGGTAATTTTTATTTTCAAAATTTTAAAATTTTTATGAATTTTAAATATAGAGATATATACATATGTATAAGAGTTCTAATCCTTTTAAAATGTCAAAATGCAGATATTGGACCAATCCGTCCTGAAGGGAATCCATGCATGTATGTGCGTCCTATCTTAGGAGAAGACCAGGTCTTGATTAGGGTTCTTGAGGGGAAGCTGGCTAGGCTTACCCAAAGAGTACCTACCTTATGGATTGAGCACATCCCAGCCATCATGCACAAGTTAGTGATTTGTGTACCGCATGTCTGGATATGCCTTTTGAGGCGGGTAGCTAGAGTAGTACTGGTATATATGGATGCTGTTGAGGCTGCTGAAGCCGAGGAGGCTAAAGAAGCCAGAGTGCAGGGTGACTAGGGGGACCAAGGTGGTCCAAGTTACCAGGGCGGTCAAGCTTAGACCTGGGAGCATTTGATGGACTTTGATCCATATTTCGTATATTTTTTGTATATTATACAGTTATGACTGGATCTGAGGATCAGAGACTTGAGATATCTATATGGAAATATATATATATATTTTGTCGGTTTATTTACAAATGTTTTTTATGTGTTTGATGTATACTTTTATGTAAAATGTGTTAAATGACAATCCAAGATATAATTAGCATATGCATCAATTAATGAATTTTGATTCCTTGGAATATGATTGAATGTAATGAACTCAAAATTTATTTCCAATAACCTAACTTGCATAAACTGGCGCAATAGAATAGGGTTCTGCACCTAATAATCCCAATTGAGCTGGGAAACCACCAGTTGAGAGTCCATTCGAACTTCCAGCTGAGTGATACCACGTGACAAAGCATCCCATAGAAGCTCAATGACAGCCCTATATTCAGCCACATTATTGGAAGCAGGACCTAAGTAGGCGCCTCCTGAGGCAACTAACTATCCTGAGGGCGAATAAATGACCCATGCAGTCGAAGCTAAATTACAAATGTGGTTACTGGCCCCATCAACAAAACCTACAAACCTCTTGGAAGACATATGAAACAACCAACAGATGGTATATAAGAAACACAAACCAACGATCTAGTGTACATAAAAATACATACAATAAGATACAAGAAAAAGTGCTAAGCCTAAGCATAGTACTTTTTCAGGTAGAGCCCATTTCTAGGCTCAGCCAGCTTATTCCCATCGAAATCTATCAATTCATATGTGCCCTTCTTTAACACTTTCGACACTATATAAGGTCTAAACCACATAGAAGTGAACTTTCCTGCCCCTCGGGGTTCTTTGTCTTGGTCCCAGAGCAAAACAAGTTCCCCCTCAAAGAAAATTCGGGGCTTGACCGATTTATCATATTGGATTTTGACCCTATTTTTATGAGCTTGGTTTGCTATCAGCGGATCCGTACGCTATTCATCAAGATGTTCTAAATGTAATAGACGTTCTTCAAGCTCAGTTGTATCAGGTAACACATGAATAGCAATTCTTAAAGATGATATTTCACATTCAATCGAGGTACAACTTCCACTCCATGGACGAGTTGGAAGGGTGAAAAACCTGTAGCAATTTTTACATTAGTCCAATATGCCCAAAGTGCAGGATGTAGCATGATATGCCAGTTGGAAGGGGCTGCATTAATAGTACGTTTGAGGATAGTCTTCAAAGTTTTATTAACAGCCTCGACTTGACCGTTTGCTTGAGGATAGAATGAAGATGAATTTTCTTGTCTAAATCCTAGCATAGTGGTCAATTCAGTCATCAAGATATTTTGGAAATGACTTACATGGTCAGTGACAATCACTTTAGGTATACCAAATCATGCAATAATTTGATTGAACATGAAAAAAGCTGTAGTTTCCCCGTCATCCTTAAAGGTGGGCATTGCCTCTGCCCATTTCGTAAAATAGTCCACATCGACAATGATATATTTGTGCCCCCCAGCTGAGGCTAGGTTACACGTCATGTAATCAATCCCCCACTTCATGAAGGGGCCCACTGAGATGACGAGAAATAACAGAGTGGGATGTGACCACATTTTTCTGGTGTAAAGCTGACAAGGATGACAGTGCTTCACTACTTCCACACAATATTTAAATACTGTGGGCCAGAAATAACCAGCACGTAATATCTTCTTGGCCATTGCTAACCTAGATAAATGACCCCCACATGCTCCACTATGGGCATCATTTAGGACAATCTCTGCTTCCTCGTGGGTAAGACATCGACGCAAAATGGAATCTACCCCCCTACGGTATAAATTATCTCCTATGATGAGGTAGTTCTTGGCATGTAGGAATAGTTTACGCCGTTCTTCCCGCGAGAAAGCTGCAAGATACTTCAAATTCTGGAGATAAATAAGTATATCTTCGTACCATGTGTCAGAGATAGAAATAAAAAAAATGTGCTCATCTGGGAATGAGTCTTCTTCAATAGCTACATCCTCTTCTACTAGAAATTTTGCAATAAGCTCAACAAAAACTAAGGATTTTTTGGATTTGGCAGATTGAAAATCCAATTCAAACTCTTGGAGAATGACTATCCATTTGTTGAATTTGCCTCCAACTATCTATCGGGACAAAACATATTGAAAAGGATTAACATCTACTACTACCGTCGTAGTCCTTAGTAATATGTAGTGACGTAATCTCTGAATAGCATAAACAACTGCTAAGGCCAACTTCTCGACCTGGGAGTACCTCAGTTCAGGTCTGGTTAAAGCATGGCTAAGATAGTAAATGGCATGCTCTTGGAGCTTATCGTCCTCTTGGACTAGGACCACCCCTATGGTTGACTTAGATGCGGCCAGATACAATATAAAATCCCTAGAGTAATCTGGCAGACGCAATAATGGTGCTGACAACAAATATTTTTTCAATGCCTCGAATGCGAGTTGTGCAGTTTCATCCCATACAAATGGGGTGTCCTGTTTTAATAGGTGCATGAAACCTTTAGTAATCTTGGCATAATTTACAATGAAACATCGAAGAAAATTGGACTTCCCCTGCAGGCTTTGAATTTTCCTGATAGAATGAGGAGGAGGCATATTTACAATGGCCTCAAATTTCAATGGATCCACCTGAATGCCTCTGTTAGAAACAATGAATCTTAGTAGTCTCCTTGACTCAACATAGAACACACACTTGTGGGGATTCAAATGAATTTTATAGTATCTGCATCATTCATAAATCAAATGTAAGTGATCTGGATGATCGATCCTCTTACGAGAATGTGCAGGTAGATCATCAAGGTAAGGTTCGACAATGGCTTTAATATCATGGAAGGCGAAATTCATTGCCCACTGAAATGTTGCCCCAACATTTTTCAATCCAAAGGGAATTTTCTTGTACGCGGAGATACCCCAAGGACAAATGAAAGATTTTTTATGTTGGTCTTTCGGTTTAATTTGAATTTGATTATATCCAGAGAAACCATCCATAAACGAAAAGACTTCACTTCCCACGCAAGCATCAACAATTTGATCTATAATTGGCGTGGGATAGTTGTCCTTAGGACAGGCTTTGTTTAAATCTCTAATTCAGTACAGATGCATATGGTCGCTTGGTTTTTATCAATAGAAACAGGGTTGGATACCCATTTTGTCAAAGCTATGGGATAAATAAAACCGACTTTCAGCAGTTTTTCCACTTCAGCCTTCACTGCCGCCGCTTTACATAGGTTAATAGGTCTCAAATTTTTCTGAACAGATTTAGCATCAGGGTATGTTCGGATCTCGTGCTCGACTATAGATGGATCAATTCCTGACATCTCCTCATATGACCAGGAAAAAACGTCGCATAATTCCTTAAACAAGGCCGTATAGACCACAATCTGCTCAAGAGAGCAGTTTGTGCCAATATGTATATTTTCCACAACGTCAGGATTTACAGAGATGTTGATAGGGATGGTAGCAGAAATATTTTCCATATTCCCCTCAACAAACATTCCTTCCCTTGGTAAGGGATTAATGGGCATATCAACATCGTCTGCCAGTATCACATGAAACTCTTGATTCTCTATCTTGCTTAACTCTGGAAGAAAATAGGATTGATGGTGAAGATCTTCATAGATATTATCTCTTCTACACATAGTTTCTAGGATGGCTTCATCAGAAGTTAAAACCATATATAAACAATATGTAGAATGCAAAGAATTTTTTGCCCAAGCAGGCAGATAGAATTCTTCCAGTTCCTCTGCGACTATGAGGGGGACCGAAATGGGATCAACAACGGTATTGGTGATAGCTTGATAAGCCACTTCCGTTGTCGATAAGGGCACTTCGGGTTCAAGGTGGGAATGGAGAACCCAAGGATCAGTCATATCAACAACCATGGCTATGGACTTCCCCACACTAGTATAACCTATATAATTAATAGGAGCTGGAAGATCAAATGTTCCCATCAATCATTAGAGGAAATTTTAACTCAAAATGGGCCTTCTAAAAAGAATTAATAATATAATAGTTAAAATAACAAAATAATATTTATTAATTTTGGAGGAAGAAAAGAAAAAAGATACTTTTTTGTTTGTATTTTTGACATATATCCCCATTTTTTTACTCAAATTTTGATTGGGAGAGCTCGTTGGATGCGGAATTAAATTCTGCATCCAACGAGTACCCACTCGACATACTTTTGACGGATCCCACTACCCCAAAAACAAGAAATACCTGAAAAAATGTGATGATGATTTCGATCGGGAGAGCTCGTTGGATGCAGAATTAAATTCCGCATCCAATGAGTACCCACTCGGCATACTTTTGACGGACCCCGCTACCCCAAAAACAAAAAATAACTGAAAAAACATGATGATGATGTCAGCATCATGTTTTTTTTTTTTTAGGTATTTCTTGTTTTTGCGGTAGCGGAGTCCGTTAAAAGTATGCCGAGTGGGTACTCGTTGGATGCAGAATTTAATTCCACATCCAATGAGCTCTCCCAATCAAAATTTGATTAAAAACACGGGGAGATATGTCAAAAATACAAACAAAAAAAAGTATTTTTTTTTATGATACCTATCCCCAAATTTATATTAAAAAAGTGTTTAAGACCTACACGCACTAGTGGAAAATGTGAAATTAGTGACCAAAAAAATGACCAAAATCCGCATATCAATGACTGTTAGAATAATCAACCCACAGTATTTACCCACTTAGACATTAATTCATTTATTTTTGTCTTATTTGCCTAGTCCATGAGTCCCACCATGTGCAAGTTG
>LPNX010683338.1:237175-254179 GCA_001517045.1 Pseudotsuga menziesii | reverse complement strand
GGGTAGTCGAGGGGACCTAATTTTGGAGAAGAGAATGTATCTTTATTATCCCATGATTCGAGTGGCTTTACCTACCCTCTACACCTATTATGAAAATGTGAGTTTGGCTTTACCTCATAACTTCATCTCTCCATATTTGGCATCTAACAATCTTTAAAAATGTTTGGATTTTGTCTTACCAATGCATTAAGTTAGCTATTAAGCAAGTATAGTTGGATCTTTTTACTTATGCCCAAATTTTTGTGGAAATTAACATTAAGAAAGATATTAAAAAATAAAATTTCAATAGAAACAAATTTTGAATTACAAAAACACAACATTGAAGTGTTAGATATACCAACAAACAAACCATCTCCATGAATCTTTTCCAAAGCATGAAATCACTCAAAGAGGAAGAAATGTCACATTCCCAAATAAAAAAGCTAGCAACCATATGAGCACCAACTTTCACATGTAAAAAAGTTAGAAGAAGTAATGAGTGCTGGATCTGCATATTATATAACTGTACTCCAATGAAGTAATATAGATTTTGAAATGAGCGCTTGCTCAATTGTCACTTTGGTTACCGCATCAACTTCCTATGCCCCTATTGTCACTTTGGTTACCGCATCAACTTCCTATGCCCCTATTGGGTCAACTGCCTATGCTCCTAATGGGGGTTATGGGCCCACTAAATAAAAACCTGGATTAATAGATTCAAAGTAATAAAATGAATCAATCCTAGATTGAAGAAAACAATTGTATTAGGTCACTGAGCAAGTCAAATAGGTATAGATTTTGGTCCTAAGGGAGTTTTACCCACCTATTGTCTTTAATTCTAGCACTCCATCCAAGTTAATATAGAAAGTAGCACTAGCTACTAATAAAGTACTAAAAATATGGATGAAAAAATCTAAAAAATATAACAACTCTAATTCTAAAATCATAATGTAAATCATAATTATGTCTTACACTTAGTTCAAGTAAGCTATTAATTTATTTGGGAATGAATTGAAAAAAAAAGGGTTGGAAAATCTTAAATTAAAAAAGATCCTAATAATTAACTATTATAATCTTTTATCTTTAATTTTTTTTTAGTAATACTTATTATGCTCTCATTTAATCAACAAAATATAATTTTTTTCATTTTAAATGAAATATTTCAATTGGTATTAAAAAAATTTTAAAATAAAATTTAAAACTTATTTAAATAAATCATGAAGTTCTAATTAAATAAAGATTAAAGTTGAAACTATTTATTATTTAATACTAAAAATTTTGGTGGTTAGTTTAAACAATTGAGTATTTAGACCTTAAAGGAATAGGTTTTCAAGTTAGTTTCCTTGTAAATTTTTCATATGCCAAATTAAAAAACCTAGAATTTAAACCTATAATAAAACTCAATCCATGTGTAAACAAAATAGTGACACTCTTATGAAACTCAATCCATGTCCAAACAAAATAGTGACACTTTTATCATAAGTGGGGCATAAATTCGAGGAAGGATTTATGATTCTGGGATTTATTGGGAACATATTTATTTCTTTTATAATTTTTTTAAGCTCCCACATATGCGAGATAATACATCTGTTAAAATTAGTTGCGACTCCAATCTTGATCTACACTTACGCTGTTTTTTTCACTTCAAAGACAATTATCATGTTGTTTGGCCATTTCTGAGAAATCCAACCTTCAATGAATGTGAAAATTGGTTGACAAAACACCTGCAAGAGTGTATGGCAAAGGATTTATATGGGTACTAGCAGGGACGAATAGAGTTTCAGTACTCAAGAAGAGCTGCAAGAAAAGAAAGGGCGAGAAAAATCTTACTTGCTATGCTCCCACCAGGTGAACCACAATGCATGCATTGGCAAAGTCAATGAGCCAGTAAGGCTCGTAGAATCCAAAACCTGTCAATAGGTTACCAGGTGTATTTTCCCCAAAAGCTGCATAGCCCACAAAACCGCATAGCATATCGAAGGATGATGTTATCATGATAGAAACAATGTTGCTTTCTTCATAGTTCTGTTTTCCGAGGGTGGAGACTTCAAAGTATCCTGCATAGTTTTTCATCAAGAAAAAGCCAGATAGTTAAGATCAACTGAAAGGATTTATATATACAAATCAACTGAAAGTTACAATAAAAATTGAGGTATACCTGAATTTGAAGGACAAGTGGAGAAAATGGAAATGCAAATGCAATGTCACCAATAGCTGGTAAGATCCGCCAGAATTTCTGGGCTCGAGTAAGAGAGACTGTTGTAGAGATGCCACCCAGAGTTCCGTAAATCTCTCCATTTTCTGCAGTTTTTAATAGTTTCAACAGTTTAGGGATGACATAAAACACAAATCCATGTGAATATACAAAGTCAATGAAAGGAGGATTATGCAAGGCAATCATCTTAGATATTGAAATTTTATAGCTAAATCAAGTTGGATAAACATTGAAAAGAATGGAAGAGATTACTTTAGCAAGGCCCAGGCCGAACCCTAATGTTGCATACGTAAAGGACATTATCGCTGCAAGTATTGAGAGACCCCATAGTTTATGAAAGTTCTGTATTTGACACAAGATAACTTGTAAAGCTACATAGAGAATAATGTTGGTAAGATCTAGCGCATGGCATGGAAACTTGTGCCCATTTCTGTGGTAACAATTCAATCGGTTGATTGCTCTGCAATGTTAATATATGACCTAATAAGCTTTATAACGCTTTTTATATTGCATCGACAGCAATAATATCATAAACTGAAAATTAAATGTATGAATTCAGAATGTGTTGCCCGATACAGCAGGTAAGATCCACTGGTAACTAGTTTTGGCAGATCATAATTTGATATTCTAAAATGTATGAATTCACAGTATCAGGAAACTAACCTGATGCTGACTGAAGTAGTGATTGTATATGCAACGCATACTCCATACAATAACACATACTGAACTAATGCACACAACTGAGCTTTTCTTTCACCTGAGAAAAATAAATCGACCATTTTACTACCTAAAACTTAAGAGTACTCACTGTCCAAATAGAATGAAAGTATGAATAAACCTAATAAGGGGCATATATATAACCGAGATTCACTCGTACAGCATCCCTGTAAGAAGTATTTCTTCTTGGCCTAGAGACTGGACCTGGGAACCTGTTTCCACAGAGTTCTGCATGGATTCTCCACCACGGCTCCTGCATAAGTGAGTATTCCTGAGTTAAACATGGAGGCAAGTACTGTAACAGCAACCAGGTTATTTGTATAAATTTTTTTATATTGGCTTTCTTTCGTAGAAGCTTAATTTTTTCCAGCATATATAGATCATGTTAAATAAAAAGTTCCATGTGCAAAATTAAAAGGATTTTGAAATTGAAGTGAGATACTCAAGTGTCAAAATTTAAAAACTGCAACTCACTGAAGCCGGCCTTGAGTATAGCCACCTGTAATTTATTTAGTCCATTCAAAGCCAGTCTGAGACAGAATATAAGGTTTACGTTTCATGATCTCACCTGATATCTGACTTGTTCTTCGGTCTCAATCTTGGATTTCCGCCATAGAATACCCAGAAGAATCACAACTCCAGTGGCTTGAAACAATAGCAAGTTATCGAAGTAGTCTCTGTAACACTCCCTGTATGTCACAGAACACGAAATTGCTCCCACCAAGATGTCGTCCAATCCTTCGATCAGAAGCCTTTCCATATCTCTGCAGAGCTTCCTTCTCTCGGCCTTCCAAGAGAATCTGCCTGAAAATAATCGAGCTCAGAGAGGTTGTTGCGATTTGCCATGGATTGCAGTTATGGAAACTGAATTGAAGCTGCATTAGTGGGTGTAACCTCCACCACCTGGAAGGGCTCCAACCTGCCACATTTCACCGTAAACTACAATCACTCACCCACGATCAGCCACACGTGGACTCCATTTCGCTCCATTCTGCCAAATTGCAGCGTAAACTACAATCACTCACCCACGATGAGCCACATGGACACCATTTCTATAACAACATTTAACTGATTTATAAACAAACCTCTAAACTGTTAGTTAAAATATCAGACGATTGGGATGATCTTGAGTATCCACTTGGCGGGATTTGCAGGATCTTGATGATCCGCTCAAGCAAGTCCATCCCCCAAAATACCATTGAATAACGCCTATCGGCGTAATTAATAATTTCAAAAAAATAAAAAATAATTTAATTAACATGTGATAAGTAGAGTTAGTGATAGTTGTAAAAATTAAAATTAATCTTGAAATATTGGATTATTAGATACAACTACTAACTTAACTCCGTCGATTATTAGATACAACTATTAGCTTAACACAAATGTATCTAGAACTATTAGCTTAACTTCAACTCTAATCAAAGTTATATTGGATAACTATTATATGCAACTATTATGTTAACTCCAATGATTTTACAACTATTAGCTTAACTACAACTCTAATTACTTACGGCTTAGTCCAAGTGCATTTGGCATCTAGGAGTCTAGCTAATGTGTAGTCATGTAAGAGTCGAACTCCAAATAAAATAGTTTGAACTCTTAATAAATTACTCTGAACTAGTGTGATAACTGCACCTAGAGGCATGGTATTGTGCAACTCATGTCACACTCGAACTCTACCTACCAATTGGGATTCCACTTAATGTGCATAAGGCTTACTGGAACTCCATTTGGAAGCTAGAAGTCACCATAACTCATAGCTATTTTATTAACTACAATAGATTTATATTGGCTTAACTATTAGATACAACTATTATCTTAACTCCAATGATTTTACAACTATTAGCGTAACTTCAACTCTAATTAATTACGGCTTAGTCCTACTGCATTTGGCATCTATGAGTCTAGCTAATGTGCAGTCATGTATGAGTCAAACTCCTAATAAAATAGTTCGAACTCCTAATAAATTCCTCTGAACTGATGTGATAACTACACTTAGTAGCATGGTACTGTGCAACTCATGTGACACTCGAACTTTGCAGGCCTACCAACTGGGAGTTTAGTTAATGTGCATAAGGCTTAGTCAAGATAACTTAGAGCTCTTTTATTAACCACAATAGATTTTTATTAACTTTTAAATTAACTATTAATCATTCGAAGTCCTTATAAATAATTATAAAAAATAAAAAATAGCTCATGTGATAAGTGAGCTTAATGGCATGGTAATTTGTAGTCCATGTGATAGTTGAACTCCATCTAGGAGCTCGAAATCAAGTTAATTAGTCAAACTTCATTTTACAGTTGGGAATTGAAGTAAAGTGCAGTTCGTGTGATAGTATAATTCCTAATAAAATCCTCTGAACTTCTAATAAATTCCTCTTAACTCATGTGATAACTACACTTAGTGGCATGGTAATGTGCAACTGATGCGACACTTGAACTCCACCTACCAATTGGGAGTCCAGTTAATGTGCATAAGGCTTAGTCCAACTCCATTTGGAAGTTAGAAGTGAGGATAACTCGAAGCTCTTTTATTAACTATAATAGATTTATATTAACTTTTAAATTAACTATCAAATACAACTATTAGCTTAACTCCAACATGATGATACAACTATGAGCTTAACAACCACAACTTAAGTGGTTTTTATGTTAGATTAACTATTAGATACAAGTAATTGAAACATTCTTTAGGAAAAAAAATTATAACTATTAGGTTAATTCCAATGATGATACAACTAACTTCAACTCCAATCGCAAATTTTAATTGAACTGCAATGGTTGATATATTAACTTTTAAATTAACTGTTAAATACAATTATTAGTTTAAATCCAATGATTTTACAACTATTAGCTTAACTTTAACTCTAATCGCAATTATATTGGATAACTATTAAATTAACTATTAAGTTAACTCCAATCATGGTACAACTATTAAATTAACTTCACTAGTGATATCTTCCTCTAGACATATTCAAAACATATTAATCTTATTAATATGGTTGTTGCTAGTTATATGAACAAGAAAGTTAAAAAATATCTACAACATTTCTTGTAGCCATGTCGATAACATTAGCATTGTAAAAGTAGTTTATGTTGCAATTGTGGTACAATCAAATCAAGAAACCGCAATACCACTTTCTGGATAATAAAAAAATTATGGTATTAACAACATTGGAATATGTCTAATTTACTCTTGCTAGCCCACGCGATTATCGGGTGGCTGCTGGTTTCATGTACAAAATTGATATCCTCTAGTACCCCCACACAATCTGATTTATCGAATTGATGGCTGGCTGCACTAGAATGACACTCATTAGTTTGTGTAATGTCACTCAGTTTACCATCTAATGATAACAGTTATGCTATCTTTTCTATAAAGATTTGATATTCGCCCCGCCCATTTCATTCCCATCCTGCATTATCAGATTCCTTTTAAGAATTATCTACATGATGTGCTCCAAGCCGAAGCTCATGTTCTTGATCGTCCTCTCACTTCAACTCTCCACAATATTATCTCCACAGAATGATCTAAAGATTACTGGATTATGCATGACCCTTCACATGAAGAGGATGAGCAAGTCTGTACTGTCCCACGGACTTCATAGAGTATTACATCAAATTATCGGTGGGAACTCCTGCACAGGATCTTTTTCTCCTCATGGACACGGGTAGTAGTATGGTGTGGGCACCCTGCACCACAAATTATACATGTTATATGAACTGCCCTGGATTTAGCACGGTTTTTATTCCCAACAAGTCATCTTCTGCTTGTAAAGTGTTCGGATCCACAAATACTCGGGAATATGTCCAGGCTATGTCCTTCAATACGGCACGGGATCCACAACAGGGCATCTACTCACGGAGACCTTAACTTTACTATTGGAAGGAGGAGACATACGAGAAATAAAGAACTTCAGAATCGGATGTTCGGTGGCTTCGTCCGGCTTCGCTGGTATTGCAGGATTTGGTAGAGGAGGTCTGTCTATGGCTTCCCAGGTTCGTCCTCTTCATGGTGATATATTCACTTATTGCCTTGATGATCTAAACAATAGCAGCATGATAGCGCTCGGATACATGACGGTCCGCAAGGACATCCCTTTGTCTTACACTCCCTTTCTAAATAATTCAGGAGCATATTCTGCTGCATACAGCAAGTACTATTACATTGGACTCGAAGGACTCACTATTGGTGGAAACCAGTTGAGGGTGTCCTCCGATTTATGGACATTTGACAGTGAAGGCAATGGTGGAACCATAATAGATTCGGGCACTTCTGACAGCTTCTTTCCCGAAACAATCTATAAGCAGATTGTAGCTGAGTTTGCTTCTCAGCTTGAATACAGAAGAGTTTATGCAAAAGGCTACGAATTATGTTACAATGTTTCTGGTGTGAACGTTACGAATATTGAGTTGCCTCGGTTTGTATTCCATTTGAAGGGTGGCTCAGACATGGTACTGCCTGATGACAATAGATCAACTTGTGTAATATATCCATTAGGTAAAAGTGTGCTTCTTTAGTATGCATTAGTATGCATTTGTAAATATTCTAATCCGATGGTCACGATATGTTCTAGACATAGAGTGATCTGACGGTTCAACTTCTCTTAGATCATACCTACCATTGATCTGTGGCTTAACACCCAATTGGTCTATGATCTCTATTTAAAGAGCATAGAGGGTCCTTGGCTAGTTGATCGATTATGAGAAGCTCATGTAACTTTCTTTCTTTTGCATAATAAATTGCTCCAAGTAGCTATTTGGCTGGGGTCATGCACTGTTTCCCTCTCGAGGGTTTTAACCACGTGACAAACATTGGTGTGTTGATCTGTGATCTATTTGTGTGAAGCAGTTGCTCAAGGTGTTTGGTCTTTTGGGAGTACCCTATGTACCCGAACAATGGTAACTTAGTCTAAATACATTTTAGACCTATTAGTGAAGTTTAACAAGGCTGAATGTAAGGATTCTCCATTCCCTTTCCTCTCAAGAGTCAGCCTTAAAGAGGGAAAAAACACTCCACCCATGGATTTCACTATCTACTGCCAGCTGATTAGTAGCTTGCTTTTGTAGAATACCTCTAGTACCATAATGCATTTAGTGAAGTGCTTGCGAATTAGGTGTGTGCAAAAACATTGATTATTAACCTATCCCACCAATTAGCCTTGGGATAACATCATCATTATGAAAAAGAAAAATAAACGTAGACAACATAATCTCACAAAATGAGACAAACACATTCACGTGGTTCACCTCGTCCACGAGGCTACGTCCACAAAACTAGTTATTCTTTTCATTTCTTTATCATAAATAAAGTACTTACAAAGTCACAGCTCATCCATGGTCGATTGACCATGACACAAGACTCTTCCCAAAGAGCCTCTTGCAACTAAACAATCTCCTTTTCCTTATAACCAGCTCATAAAGGATTTAACAGCCCCCTTGGGCACCCGGTGAATGTTAATTATGACATAACTATTTATAAAAGTCACCCAGCTTGATAAAAAATGATCTTTCAACGTTTTTATACTTCTATGAGGGAATTTTTTTTTCTTTTATACTGTATCTTTATGGGAAGGCATTTATTAATTAACGTGATGGTTTGAAGAATTATCACCATTAATTCTATTGTTCCATATCACTGCATATAAAATAGAATCAATGTATATCATATACTAGGATTGGGATTAAACTTATAAAGATATGAACTCTATAAATAAATAAAGACTCCATGCACAAACATATTTTCCACATGCAACAACCTATGTTTTAGCTATAAGGTTCTACGCTTAGATTAAAACAAAAGACATGGGTATAAAAAGGAGTATAAAGCTTACTGTGATATTTTCTTTTTGTACTGACCTATCATCCCAAGCATACATCTTAGATAATAGAGCTTAATGTAAAATGCCTACCCTTTTACACATTTTCCAGAACTCTTAAGTTTTAAGCACATGTCTGGTGGTGGCATTAATACCTAAAATACGTTGAGGCTATTCATCAGGAGGGACATAGCCAAGAAGACCAGATGATCTGCATATTGGCCAGAAAATAGATGAACCGCATAGAAGCAGCATTGCAATACTAGGGAAGTGAAACCTGCCAGCACTTGAAGAGGCCGGGAATATTTATTTATGCCGGGCATGGGCGATTCTGGCTTGACGTCAATCAAACCATGAGTGCTGGTGGTCTACCAACGTTTTACAAAAATGGAAATGTCCGACCAATAAACCCAATACAAACAGAATTAAAGAAAGGCTTCTCTAAAAGGCATCGACTTATATATTAGTATACAAGCGTAATTCAGCTCTGGTACCACCTTTATATCGGCTAATAAAACTGACTTCAACTCATAAAAATAGATGATGATGTCGTTTCTTTTAATGCTACGCAGTATGAGAAGCCCTCCCTTGAGATCAATCAATTTCCTCCATTGTAATTATTCTGATTTCCTTAAGTTTCTCTTACTTCTTGCCATCATCACGGCCTTCACAGGCTTGTGACTGAAAACACCTTTAGGAGCACTAACTCTAAATGAAAATTTGCCACTGAATTTGGTGTTAAGATGTTGAGTGGGAAACCCTAGCCAGGCCCTTATCTGAAACTACATGGTCCAAAGGGATTGGATCACTTGTTCTGTATCCTTAAAAAGGGATGAATGTGCTAAAAAAAGAGGAGCATACACTTTATCGGTCAAGACCGCATGCAAATCATAGTCTTAAATATATTTTTAAAGTCATCAACGACTGACTAATCACAATTGACCAAGCTCTGTCAATCAATTACACAAAAGGGTACGGAGCAAAACACAGAAGGGGTTCAGGATTAGCTGGAAGGCGATGCAGTGGCATAGTGACTCAACACAACACGGATTTTGGTGTATCCAGCTAACACGATCTAAAAGGTAAAAGGACGCCCTTGCATAGATATAGGTCTTATGAATGAAGGTAGAGGGTTATCGCTTTTTATAGGCCTTTCCCCACGGAACAACCCATAAATTTTTACAGGTTTGGCTTTTTCACACAGGCTTTTTCTTCAGCAAAACAAATGACCATATGGAAAAATAATAATAAGGCTATCGCTATCCTTAGGATCCTTGCCTCAATGAAAACCATAGGTTTTAGAAGATAAGGTTTACACGCAGGGTTAGACGATAAATTCACACATTTACTTCAAAGAAAAAAATGAAAGGAGACAAAGCATGATTCTGCATCTAACTATAGATTCTCTTACCTTTCAGTGTGGGCAGGTGGATGAGACCCAACGTAGAAGGAAAGAAACAGACCTGCATTCCTTTTGCACAGGCAGAAAATCGCCCACTAGACTTAGCATGAGTAGAAAGAGCAATATCTGGATCTCTCAAAACAACAAACACACTACCTCAGATCAGCATCCTTCTATACCTAACTAGCATCTCTCCTTAACATACACACGTAGCCTAGGTTTGGGGATTGAGCTCTCGCTCGAATTCCTTGAATCGTCCCCCTTTCTCCCACCCAGTAAATTATTTAAATAAGGCCTGGGTCAAAACGACCGTTCCGCCACTAAGAGGTCAAAACTATCAAGGTTGTTGGCCGTTACTTCCTTTCTGAGCCTGTCCTTATTTCATGCCAAGATCAAGGCACAGATTCAAGCGACGGTTTCAGCCACTAAACGGTCACAACTGTCAAGGTTCAGGGAAGATTTTATTTCCCTCATTCAAGCTGAACCTCCCCTCTAATTATGCCAGGGTTAAAGCCCAAAACTTATGGAGGATTTAATGCTATACTCTTCTTTGTCCTCATGATATAATTTATATCATAATACTCCTTCTTCCTTTAATCATATGTTTTTATTATATATTTCAATTAAAAATACTTTGTCTTTTATGAAGACTTAGTTTGTCATTTTCTTTCATGCTTATTATATGATTTATATCATAATGTTATTTGTCGAACCCTTTTTCCGATCCCTTAGCCCTAGTTCTTGTTGCACATGTGATCGTTGGCCCCTTTATGTTATTAAATTTTCGCCTAACTTTCAGGTTTCTTCTGGTGGGGCCTTGGCACTTGAGCTCCTCACCCAGAAGCCCTCATACAATAATATTTAAAATCCCAAAAATGCTTAGGGCATATAGGAGGGACATTACATCCTTTCCCCCTAAAATTAACACCGTCCTCGGTGTTCTTGTCCTTCAATAACTTTTCCTTTCCTTTTCAGTCGTCCTTGTTTGATTGATCCTACACTTAAAATCATACCTATGCATGCATAGTAGCATCAACATTGGAAAACAATGTAAAACTTAGAAATCCAACATTATACAATATGTCAGTTCTATTGCCAATAACACATAAGTACTAGTTTACCTGTATTGCACATACCTTTTTCTGGCATCGTTCTTTTCTCTGGATGTCCTCCATCCCAGCACTCCAAGTGCTAACAGTACTTCAAGTACCAATTCAAGCCACCCAACACAAGGACGATACCAACCCTTCGTGTATCTCCTTTTATGCTATTCAGGGTGCTTTATCATTATTCTTTTCTCTGGATGTTCCTCCATCCCAGCACTCCAAGTGCTAACAGTACTCACAGTACTGATTCAAGCCACCGAACACAAGGATGATACCCTTGTATCTCCTTTTGTGCTCTTCAGGGTGCTTCACCAAGCTGAGGCACCTCCGTTCTTGCACACCTCCACAGCGCCTAGAGGTTATTCTCTTCACAGAGTCCCCCCACTCATGTGACCGTCCTCTAATGTGTGCGGAACGAGTCTTAACCAAAATGTCTTACATCTGGGCGTCCCCAAAATGCACAGTGGTCCCTCGCTGGCCCGAGGGAAAACAAGGTAGCTTTCAACCACTACCTCCATCACCACTTCCTCATGGTGACAACTTTATACCCATGAGATTTTTTCTCATATCTTCTTAACTCTTTTGGCCTTCCTCATGGTCACAATTTTCCATGCCTGCAATCACTCCATAGGTGGTCAGTTTATCATATTATTAATTCAAAGAACATCAAACTTTTAGCATAAATCATGCCTTACCCCATTTCTAATTCATCGCTAAGAGCCTTTTCAATTCTTTTAACACCAGAATTGACAAGAAGGCATTCATACAAAGCCACAACCTTTTCAATTTACATGACCAAAACCATGATTTACAGTATTTTTCAAAAACCCTACATTTATGTTCAACTATCTCTGTTATCTACCTTTCATGTGTACGAGAAGTTCTAGTTGATGCAGTACCTACAATTAGTTTCTTTTCGCAAATATGTAGTTGCATCACATGATCTCTTATGCAGGGCATGTTCTTAATGTGTTCCAGGGCAACAACAATTTAGTTATAGAAAATTTCGTGACTCTCTCAAATCACAAAGCAATTTTCACAACAATCTAATTAATTTTTGAATCTCTCAGCATATAAAATACAGTGTACTTGCTTAAGGAGCATCATAAATGATTCCAAAAAAGAATTCGCAGAGTCATTACATTTCTTGGAATACATAATTCAATATAACTATTGGACATAAATTGCATAGGCACACATTCGACTTCTTAACATATATTGCACAGGCACACATTCTTAAATTGGCTATTCATTAGAGAACCACAAACGACTCTAGCATGTCCCACATGATGCAGGTTATTGTAACTTAATACAAATTAAGGGTATTGTAAGAAAAATAAAAATGGGACACAATCAACAATGAATCTATAGTAAAGGAGGAGAAAATCAAACAATCAAGAATACTCACCCTCCAACCAAGCAACAACCTCTCAACCAAACAATAAACAATAATGATGTTATTAGGGAAGATCACTCCCTGTTAACTACCTCCATTGATATAAGGGACATAAGAATCAGTCATATGTTATTGACAAACCAGCTGGTATATTAAAAAAAAAAACATTGAACTTGCCATTCTATTCATGTCGAGGAAAAATAGCTCTCGAAACAATCATTTAATCTCAGAGATTATACATATCACAAAATTCAAAACTAACGAAAAAAAACTAAGGTTAGAAACCATCCCTCATTACAACTGGAAGCAAGATATAAATTAAACTAACACATGCAAGAACCCAAAAGAAGACCCACCAGGAGTGCACAACATAGTCGGTGGTAAATAGCAATGGTCAACTGAGATCTAATAACAAACATGTTGAAAACTTTGTATGTTATATAGGACAATCAATATCTTAAATATGTTTTCAAAGAAGCCATACTAAAAATAATCACTTTCAATTTCAATAAAGTTTTCAAGTCTGGGCTACTTGAAAGTGTAAGCAACTTTAAGGCAAAAAAATCATAAACAAAGAAACACCTTCAAATATTAATGAAGCCCTAGCAAACGAGCCCATACATAATACATCTTCAACATTGTATCAGCACCATCCTTTGGAAATCCATCTGCGCAATTATGTAAAATATAAGCAATTTGTGCCAAAATAACAAGGAAAGAATTAATAAGAAAACCCCAATGCGTGGATTCAAAAGGATATATAATTTATGGCACAAATTGCATAAAGCCTTCACAAAGAGTAAGAAAAAGGAAAAACTCATTAAATCAACTCAAAGAAGGCAAAGCTTTACCATATCAAAATAAAAACACAAATAATGGTTCAACAATGACCAAACTAAGCATCCAAATTCAACAGGTTAAATTGTATCCTTTCAAAATCTGAGATTAACAAACTAAATTCACAATTAACAGCATGTGCAAATGACGCTATGTATCACTGGATATATACAAAACTCTTAAAAAGTGAAAGTTTCAAATATCACCCACATTACCCAAAATAGTAAAATGTTCGAGTCAATTACTATAGGTAACTTGATATACCTTATAAGTGACTAGATGCACCTTCTGTTACTAATCCAACATTAAAATTCATTGTCATCTAAACTTGACAGATATATGAAAAATGATTGGTCCCTTGCAAGAACAATTTCACTTCAAACACACATAGCCTACGCAAATGTAGGTCTATGGAATTGCCTTTATTCAAAATGCCAAAGACAATTCTAGAATATTGACGCAACTCACCGAAAGCATGTTAAATACAGAGTTTCCAAACGGAATTCTGGTTAACATGTTAGGGACAAACTAATCACTACGTAAGCATATCCCTCTACACCATGTACTCATGCATAAATTAATATAACTAACAAAAATAATACTAAGCCCATACAAACCGATATCAAGGTCTGTTAGTTTTATGAAAGTAAACTTAAAATATAATAAGAAAAGCTTTGAGATAACACAAAAATAGTATTTAGCAATAAATAGGCACTACTGATGTATTATTCCAACATCATAAGCAATAACTAGATAATAGTTAACATCATATTCATGTTTACCATTTTAGCTTTTCCTACAAGGTGCTAAAACCTATTCCCCCACATAACCTAATCTCAAAATTAAACAAGAACTGGTATCAAAGACACTTCCAGACATAACATGTTATAAATGAAAGGAGTAGTGGTAAAAAAAAAATGCTTACCAGAAATTTCATACTTACCAGAATTCAATTGAAGGCTTTGTTTTTTTTCAACCGACGCCATGATGAGAGAAAATTTTCCAATTAGTTAAATCCCAACTATAATCACTATTCAAATAGAGAGGGTCCAACAACAAGGAATAATATCCAAAGATGAATCTGCAAATATGGAAAATATTATGTCTCGAATTTGCGAACCCTATAAAGTGAATATAAAGGCTCATGCGGATACCAGTTATGAGATCCAAAGTAAATTTATGGAAAATTGGCAAATAGTTTGAAAAATCAGACGAGATTGCAGATCGAAAATATCTAGCCAAAACTCGACTAGATATCAGAATCAGACTGACTCCCAGAAGGGTTATAAATAAAAGTACCCCAAAAATTCAAGAGCTTTGATCACCGGATCACCAAATAGACCCAAAAATACAGAAATTGAACTAATTGAAACACCAATGCAAAATGCAAAGCAAGACTCGAAAGCTGCGGGAGACGCAAAGTGGACAAGAATGTATGGATGGATTGATCTGGAAAGTCACCATACACCCCAAATAAACATATATGCCCACTTCATTTCCTCTCGCGCACAATGCACCTGAATCCTGTGAATTTTGCTTCAAAGGATAAGCTCCATGCAAAACTTCTTCCAAATGTAGTCCTGCAACTATCATGTTAGCCCATTCTTAAGGGTCCAGCGTTGTAGCTGGCTCTGATACCGTATGTAGAATACCTTTAGTACCAGAATGCATTTAGTGAAGTGCTTCCAAATTAGGTGTGTGCAAAAACATTGATTATTAACCTATCCCACCAATTAGCCTTGGGATAACATCATCATTATGAAAAAGAAAAATAAACGTACACAACATAATCTCACAAAATGACACAAACACATTCACATGGTTCACCTCGTCCACGAGGCTACGTCCACAAAACTAGTTATTCTTTTCATTTCTTTATCATAAATAGAGTACTTACAAAGTCACAGCTCATCCATGGTCGATTGACCATGCCACAAGACTCTTCGCAAAGAGCCTCTTGCAACTAAACAATCTCCTTTTCCTTATAACCAGCTCATAAAGGATTTAACAGCCCCCTTGGGCACCCGGTGAATGTTAATTATGACATAACTATTTATAAAAGTCACCCAGCTTGATAAAAAATGATCTTTCAACGTTTTTATACTTCTATGAGGGAATTTTTTTTTCTTTTATACTGTATCTTTATGGGAAGGCATTTATTAACTAACGTGATGGTTTGAAGAATTATTGCCATTAATTCTATCATTCCATATCACTGCATATAAAATGGAATCAATGTATATCGTATACTAGGATTGGGATTAAACTTATAAAGATATGAACTCTATAAATAAATAAAGACTCCATGCACAAACATATTCGCCACATGCAGCAACCTATGTTTTAGCTATAAGGTTCTACGCTTAGATTAAAACAAAAGAGATGGGTATAAAAAGGAGTATAAAGCTTACTGTGATATTTTCTTTTTGTACTGACCTATTATCCCAAGCATACATCTTAGATAATAGAGCTTAATGTAAAATGCCTACCCTTTTACACATTTTCCAGAACTCTTAAGTTTTAAGCACATGTCTGGTGGTGGCATTAATACCTAAAATACGTTGAGGCTATTCATCAGGAGGGACGTAGCCAAGAAGACCAGTCGATCTGCATATTGGCCGAAAAATAGATGAACCGCATAGAAGCAGCATTGCAATACTGGGGAAGTGAAACCTGCCAGCGCTTGAAGAGACCGGGAATATTTATTTATGCCGGGCATGGGCGATTCTAGCTTGACATCAATCAAACCATGAGTGCTGGTGGTCTGCCAACGTTTTACAAAAATGGAAATGTCCGACCAATAAACCAAATACACACAGAATTAAAGAAAGGCTTCTCTAAAAGGCATCGACTTATATATTGGTATACAAGCGTAATTCAGCTCTGGTACCATCTTTATATCGGCTAATAAAACTGACTTCAACTCATAAAAATAGATGATGATGTCGTTTCTTTTAATGCTACGCAATATGAGAAGCCCTCCCTTGACATCAATCAATTTCCTCCATTGTAATTATTCTGATTTCCTTAAGTTTCTCTTACTTCTTGCCATCATCACGGCCTTCATAGGCTTGTGACTGACAACGCCTTTAGGAGCACTAAATCTAAACAAAAATCTACCACTGAATTTGGTGTTAAGATGTTGAGTGGGAAACCCTAGCCATGCCCTTATCTGAAACTACATGGTCCAAAGGGATTGGATCACTTGTTCTGTATCCTTAAAAAGGGATGAATGCTCTAAAAAAAGAGGAGCATACACTTTATCGGTCAAGACCGTATGCAAATCGTAGTCTTAAATCTATGTTTAAAGTCATCAATGACTGACTAATCACAATTGACCAAGCTCTGTCAATCAATTACACAAAAGGGTACAAAGAAAAACACAGAAGGGGTTAAGGATTAGTTGGAAAACTGTAATAAACCCGTGATACCATAAGGCTACAAACCATTCAATCAAGCCTGAGAAGTTTAGAATTCTTTCCACTGATTAAAAAAAAAACTTTTATACACCATTATAACAGCATCATCATGAA
>LPNX010683338.1:178986-228915 GCA_001517045.1 Pseudotsuga menziesii | reverse complement strand
CTAGCCACACAGTTTATGAACGTGATTACCACTGCCTTGAGGTCACGACTCTTGATAACTAATTACCAATTAAAAAAAAAACTTAAAGCATTTAGATCGCGCAATGAATATTATCTATACATCTTATAGATTCAAAAAACACAGTCAATCAATTCGATTACCTTAAAGCCGATCAAACTGTAAGCCGTAAGTTGTATCATTCCAAAGTGGATCTATCAAACGTTATTGCCATATATTGATTATGATTCCCAGACCCTTCTAGGGTATACTATCTCACATATTCCATAGGAGCTCCACCCCACTTACAGCTAGTCGCAAGTTCTTGACTTTGTTTCTGATCACTCCCAAAAGGTCGCCCTCTCTCACTAGAAACGTACCACAAAAATGCCTTGAATTCCCAAAGGTGCACAGAGATCATCACTCTTTTTGCAGTCTCTAACGCAGAGGATTAGACTCCCAAAAAAATGCAGAGATTCACTCTCTCAAGAACACAAAGGTCCATATTCAAAAAAGGAAATTGCAGAGTTTCACCCTCTTAAAAAAAAATGTAGAGCTCTCTTCCAGCTACCATGCAGATCTCCAATTGGAAACACCTCTAGCCTCTCCCTCTAAGGTCTCCTCCAGAAAATCGTAGAGATCAATTCTATATCTGATAGGGACATAGAGAGCTCTCCTTCACGCTGCCATACGAGAACCCGATCACATATGAACCGGAGTTCACATTGATGCCTAAATTTTGCCTGAGTCTACCTATCATGAAAAGAGGCGAATACCCCCCTCCCCCCGAGCTTCCTCTTTTTTTTCCTTTAAAGGCGCAGAGAGCACTCCTATTTGGCAGCCCCTTTTTTTTCTCCCTCAGCCAGCGACCGTTTTAATATTAAATATTCCCCTTCCCACTTTCCGAGTGTCTGTAAAGAAAAATTAAAGTATTTGGCAGCACTTCATGCTGCGGGAATAATTCCAAATTTTTAAACAGCAAATCTGTCACAATTAGCGTTGAGATGGTCTTCCCTAAAAATTTGCCGTAAAGAAAATTAACCCAAGGCATGCGCCCTGCCCAACCAATAATTCCACCAATGTAAACGGTTATTGTGCCATAACCCTTGCTGAGGCACGTCTCTCTGAAATCCGCAATCCATTAATGGTCTTCATAAATATTTTAGGGTTAGCTAAAATACTTGTCTAAAACCTGCCTGGGTGAATAATTAATGAATAACTCCTTCCTCGTTATGCAAAGGAAAAAAATATGTAAAAATGTTTTCTTTTTAACCCCCTTATATTTTTTAATTATCCACGGATCTCCTCGAAGTTCTATAGTGACCTTATGTTGTCGTTAATATGAGGGATTTCTTTATTTTTTATTCTTAAGGAGAGTATAAATAGTCCTTTTTCCTCACCATGCCCGTCGAGGTTGGCATCTTTATCCCCATTTAATTTATATATCCTTTTAACTCTCTTTTATTATTTTATGAAGGTTTAGGTTTTCTTTGGGTGGGGCCTTGGCACTTGAGCTCCTCCCCCGGAAACCTTATTACAATACATTACAAATATTCCAGGGCATAGGGGAGGGATATTACAAAAACGCTGCAGTGGCATACAACTCAACACAACACGGATTTTGGTGTATCCAGCTAACGCGATCTAAAAGGTAAAAGGATGCCCTTGCATAGATACAAGTCTTATGAATGAAGGCAAAGGGTTATTGCTTTTTATAGGCCTTTCCCCACGGAACAACCCATAAATTTTTACAGGTTTGGCTTTTTCACACAGGATTTTTCTTCAGCAAAACAAACGACCATATGGAAAAAAAAAAGGCTATCACTATCCTTAGGCTCCTTGACTCAATGAAAAACATAGGTTTTAGAAGATAAGGTTTACACGCAGGGTTAGATGATAAATTCACACATTTACTTCAAAGAAAAAAACGAAAGGAGACAAAGCATGATTCTGCATATAACTATAGATTTGCTTACCTTCCAGTGTGGGCAGGTGGATGAGACCCAACGTAGAAGGAAAGAAACAGACCTGCATTCCTTTTGCGTAGGCAGAAAATCGCCCACCAGACTTAGCATGAGTAGAAAGAGCAGTATCTGGATCTCTTAAAACAACAGACACACTACCTCAGATCAGCATCCTTCTATACCTAACTAGCATCTCTCCTTAACATACACACGTAGCCTAGGTTTGGGGATTGAGCTCTCACTCGAATTCCTTGAATCGTCCCCCTTTCTCCCACCCAGTAAATTATTTAAATAAGGCCTGGGTCAAAACGACCGTTCCGCCACTAAGAGGTCAAAACTGACAAGGTTGTTGGTCGTTATTTCCTTTCTGAGCCTCTCCTTATTTCATGCCAAGATCAAGGCACATATTCAAGCGACGGTTTCAGCCACTAAACGGTCATGACTGTTAAGGTTCAGGGAAGATTTTATTTCCCTCATTTAAGCTGAACCTCCCCTCTAATTATGCCAAGGTTAAAGCCCGAAACTTATGGAGGATTTAATACTATACTTTTCTTGGTCCTCATGATATAATTTATATCATAATACTCCTCCTTTCCTTAATCATATGTTTTTATTATATATATATATATATATATATATTTCAATTAAAAATACTTTGTCTTTTATGAAGACTTAATTTGTTATTTTCTTTTGTCCTTATTATATGATTTATATCATAATGTTATTTGTCGAACCCTTTTTCCGATCCCTTAGCCCTAGTTCTTGTTGCACATGTGATCGTTGGCCCCTTTATGTTATTAATTTTTTGCCTAACTTTCAGGTTTCTTCTGGTGGGGCCTTGGCACTTGAGCTCCTCACCCAGAAGCCCTCATACAATAATATTTAAAATTGCAAAAATGCTTAGGGCATATAGGAGGGACATTACAACTTTACTTGACTCATTCACATCCTGTTATATGTTATGATTTGAGTGATGTATCAATATACATGCAACAGCCTCATGACCTACATTGGAAGGAAGCCAAGAGGATCCTTCAATACATTCAAGGCACAATATCCTACGACATTCACTATGTTGTAGATTCAGAGCTAGAGTTGGTTGGATATACATATTTATATTGGGAAGGGGATTCTACTAATTAGAAGTCCACTTTTGGGTATGTATTTATGTTTGGTGGGGGCCCCATTTTCTGGTCTAGCAAAAATCAGGCTTCCATTGCATTGTCTTCAGCAGAGGCTCAGTATAGGGGAGCAGTGAATGCTTGCATCCAAGCTTTTTGGTTGCAAGGAATTCTTTCAGAGTTTGAGATTGGTAGTACTTTGTCCACAGTCATATTTTGTGACAATCAAAGTACTATTAATATCTTCACATATCCAGTTACCAGGAAGAGGACCAAACATATAGATATTCACATGCACTACATCAGGGAGCTGGTGCATGACAAGACCATAGTTCTGCAATACTGCCCTACAGATGAGCAGATTGTAGATATATTCACCAAGCGATTTACAGAGAAAAATTTCACTTACTTCCATTCACTGTTGGAGGTGAGTTCATCAAGGTGATCATATTCTTCTTCAGTGTTGAGCTTGAGGGGGGGTTTTGTTTTCACTGGGTTTTCCCTATTTCCTCGCTTAGATTTATTTTGAGCATTGTTAGAGTTACATTTTGTACAGAGTGACCTATGGCCATTGTTGTTGGGGCCCTAACATTCCATGCATTTTATTTTACTCCTCTTGAGTATAGCTTAAGGGTCACTGTTGGAGTCATTTACCCAACATACACACTTATTTGGTCAATTTTGTCCTATTTAGGCACTATCCTAAGTTTAATCGACTTAATTGGCACCATATGAGCACACTATGATATACACATGAGCACACCCATGCCTTCCTTCAATCAAGGAGGCCAACTAAGCCTTCTTTTTCAATCAGGGAGGCTAACTAGGTTTTCTCCTTCAATTAGGGAGGCTAACTCGACTTCCTCCTTGAATAGGGGAGCAATTCTGCAGTGAATTGAGTGTCATAAGTGCACCTGATTTCTAACTATTTGTTGTTTCACCTAACAATAAGTTAAGTTGAGATGTAAAGGCGCCTTCTTCATGCAAATGGCTATTTTGGGCTGATTTGGAGTAAACTAATGTTCCTCCACCAACTTTTGATGACATGTGTCACTTTAGTTAACTTCATCAGAGCTAATTGGAGTTAGGGATGTGCTAACACCTTGATTAGACATGTTGTAACATGAGTTGAGTCACATCGAGTTATACGCAGTCATCTATTGCACTCTGATTCAGTTAGGACTTAGTGTGAGAGTCAGATATGTCCAATTTAGTGGTTAACTAAGTGTGCCTAGTGTGGCTAGCATTCAGTTAAGCTACACCCATCCATTCAATTTGAACTACCTCCTTCAGTATTCGAATTAACTTGGCATTCATTCATTATGCATGACACTGTATTGTATTATTCATTCTTTTTCTTATTTAATACATAACTGCAACCTCCAATTGTAGTACCATTGCATCATTTCATGTGTAATTTGTCAATTGAATCACTTGTGAGTTTATACTTTGTCCCAAGATTGCTGTGATAGAATTGATAACCAATGGAAGGAGGATTGATCTATTAATGCAAGAGATGGCGCATTGATTGGATAATGTCCTTCTGGAACACCAAACATGCTCGGGGGTTCTGCAACAATTAAGACTTTGCTGCTTTAGGATTTGGTTGGAAGGAACGACAGCTTCAATTTTGTTTTTCCGACAGTGGTGTGACGTTCGCTATTTCTATTCTTATATGTTTAAGTATTGTTAAAATATAATTGGAGTATATATATGAATCGTAATTACATCTTACATTAATTGATACTATGCATATGTTCCTATCCCTTTTTCCTATTTTAAGTTATGATCTAATATATATGTTCTTTATAGTAGAGAAATCACATGCTTATTTTCTTAATATAATTTAAATTAATATTTGTTTGATATTCCATACTCAAATTAGAGTAGGATCTAATGTTAGCCTAATTAGAAGTCCGAAGGAAGGCATTACATCGATTTGATTTAATAATTTAAGTTACTTTTGCATTGATCTTTGTTTTTATACTGTATTAATCTTATAAATTATTTTCTTATTTAAAATCTCTATCTCCAGATTTCCTATGGTTACGACGAGATTCCATTAGTATAATTAAACAACAATATCACTGAAGGAACTATAAATTAAACAACAAATCAAATAACCTAACAACAATTTTGAATTACATAAACAATAACTGAAAAGGTTGCAGAGCATTTCATAGAATTCTATAGGGTGTACAGATTCAAGCCAAAAGGATTTTTCACCCAAACCAAAACCTCCGGATCGCAGATCGAGATTGGCATTGCTCGCATAAGTAAATATTATACAAATAATACAATAATGTCCATCACAAATCTCAATGTAATGTCCCAAATTTTGATCTAAACTATAATGGCGATGAGTCCCATTGCATATGAGTTACTTCAATGTTTATGTTTTTATATTGGGCGTCTGCCACACTACACATGAGTTATGTTGATTAGTTAGATATAGTGGGCATAAGATAATGCATATGTTTTATTATCTTATATGTGAATGTATATGTTGGGCATGGACCTTGATGGACAAGGATTATTGTCATAATACGATGTACTCGATGTATTATGTGATTTACCTTAATTCATATTTTGAGATTATTATTGTGGTGAAATGTGTAGAAGACTGAATGCATGATTGAGTTCTATAATGTGTTGGGCGTAAACCCTGAAGCACATGAGTAATGATAATTTGTGTTGAGTGCAAACTATGGAACACGTGAGTTATGAAATATTGTGTTGAGCGTAAGTTCACGAGCACATGAGTTATGAGAGCTTTTGTTGAGCATAAGCTCCAGAGCACATGAGTTATAATATTGGAAGTGTTGGGCATAAGCCCTCGAGCATTCCAAATTGATGTTGAGAATAATATCTGGAGAATCAGATCATTGGCCATTGTATCCTTAGGTGTATTATATAATTACAACCTAGCATTAGTGTTGAGTGAGAGGCTCTGGAATTGCACTAAGTGTAACTTCCAATTATTAGTGTTGAGCTTGGGCTCTGAATAGCACTAGGAGTTACTGAAATTAAGAGTGTTGAGTGAGAACAACTCTGAATAGCGTCAACACTTATCATACTTATTTTGAGTTGATTAAATGAAATTTAAAATCTACCTGACATCAGGAACTCGAAGAACTACCACGATACATGAGGTAATCCAACATGCAAGGAGGATCTAGAGATGCCTAACTTAGTTGACCAACCCTATGTGAGGCCTTGATAAAATAAATAGTATAATTTAAGGGAAGAATAAAATAAATGAGACTATGCTATATGACGCATAAATAAATATTAAATATAATATGTAAAGCTTATATATGTTATGAATAAAAGAATAATTATATATACACGGGAATAAAGATAACTAAAATAATAAGTAAAGAGTCTATGTATTTATCATTTACTAAAATGATTAAATAAATATTATATTCTAAAGTCTAATTAGGAACTAGAAAAAAATTCATAAGCTAAACAAAATAACTATTAAATCCACATAAATCAAGTAAAGATTATTTTCAAGAAAGTAATGAATTCTTGATCTAACTGAAGTTTAAAACCAACTTCCATTTCCTAAAAGATTGTCTATAAAGACCCAAGCAAAGAGAAGGCTTGGGGGATCTCTTCATTTTGTTCGTAAATAGTTTTGGGACCTTTTCCAAAACCAAGCATTCTTATATAGAGCCTAATATTCCAAATAAGAGCTGCCTCACCTTTAGGAGTTTTAGATCACTTGCATGTTGGAGCCAGCTTGGGGGGATCCATATTAGAACCAGGAACTGTTTGGGGTCATGGTTGGGAGGAATGTGGTAGTTCTAAGGTTTTTCGGTTATCGGATCTAAGGTCAGAAATATCTAGGCTTTTATTAGTTCTTTGTCTTTAAGTGTGCACGGTTCATAACCATTAACAAGATAAATATTTACAAGTATGAGGTTTCTACATCTCCAAGTTATAGTCATTATGTTTACAAGTTATACTTGTAGTTATTATGCTCTGCATTAAAGATATGCAATTTTTACTTTCCAGGTGAATATGTGTTTCATGTTGTTTCATTTGTTTAAATTAAAACTCAGCTTTTAAATTCTTAGATAGATTTAGGGTTAAATTTCTCTGAGAATTATATTTAACTAGTTTTTAGAAGTTCACGTCAAAGTGTTAGACTAGATCTAAACCCTAGTTTCTAGATAAAATTAATAACGAGATCTCTCACAACTTTTTGTTGAAACTAAAACTCTTATGTAATTTTTTTACAAAGAACTTGTAGAGGCCTGTGACATTATTTTAAAATAAACTAAATATTAACAAAATTAACTAAGTAAACCTAATGATAAACAAACTGATTTTATTCTTTAAACTAATCATTACTTGAAATCTTCTCAAACATTAAAATAAATATTAAAAACAAATTAAAAACATATTCATAAACATTTTTTATGAGGGATCGAATCACTTAAAACAAAACAAATCCATAAAGATAAACGCAGTGCTGGTATATTACATATGCTAGCAAACATAAACATAGATCTCATATATCATGTCTACGTAAAAACAATACAAAAATAATTTAACAAAAAGAGCATCATTATTCTATTACAAATAGAACTAATAATTGAATATCGAATGTCAAGTTAACCAAATCCTAACCCATATGCTCCAGCTAAAACAACAGTAAACATTTAACATAAACAACATACATCATCTATCAAATATTTATACATATCATTAACCAAAGGATAAACAAATATCACAACAAATAAACCCACGTGACTCAAGGTCGAAGCTCATAAGCTCGAGCTTATTATTATCGACATACCAATCTATTTACAACGCTTAACCAATAACAACAACATTACTTAAAACATTAAACCTCAACAAACCATCAGACATGGTACTGCGTGATGAGAATAGTTTCATTGCAGCTAGCACTGATAATTTCCTTGCAGGAACTTTTGATACAATCTTCTTGGCAATAATGAATGTTGGTAGTGTACCCTATGGACCTAATGTCATCGTCGAAAACTTTCAACAGAAAAATTTCTACTTATTGTTTGATAGAGAAAAAAATCGTTTGGGCTTCACTATAGAGACCTGCAAGGAATTCCGATGAGCCATGACCTTCTTTCAAAAATTCGGGCGCTCCCAAAATCCCTAAGAGTAGCAATGAAGACCCTTTTACAGTGCTTTTACACCATTAGGAAGCAAAACCAAGCCTTGTAATTAATAAAATGAAACACTATTTCGAACAACAAAATGGATAAAGAATGAATATATTCTCATCTTTTACATTACGCATTTCATATTACTAGTGTAATATTTTCATTTTCAAGGGGTATGTCATCATTTGTCCAAAGGTAGGTACTTTAGATATACATTTGAAGGATTTTTTAAAGCTATTCCGTTTCTCAAGGAAATTTGGGTGTGGATTTGCACTTTCACATATTAATTTTAATAAATAGCATGGTTTGCACTATAGCTTATTAATCTTATATAAACACCATGTGTACCTTTATGTTATTTAATATTAGTATAATTATATAACCAAAGAATGTTATATATTATAATAGAATGTTGAAAATCATACATTTTAATTATGCAGGAATTATGTTCTTAAGTTACTTGATATTTGATGGATTGATTGCAAGTGGAAAACTTAACTAAACTACAATTTGATAACAAAAATATGTATATTATTGTTTAATATTAATTAAAGAACATTAATAAAGTTTTAAATGATTTCAATGTTCTTACACGACAAAAGCACAAGGAAACCATATTTGTCATGCCATCCAATCCTTAGATCAAAAGCACAAGGCATCCATATTGGTCATGTCATCCAACTCTTATATTAGTTAATGGAGTGCTTTTAATGGTTAATTTGCTTATTATACATTGAATATTTATGTTTTTATAAATATTTTGATAATAAAGTTAAAATAGATGTAATCTATTATTATTATTTTTTGAATAATTAAAATAATTAGTGGAATTAGAACAGAAGTAGTTGTTAAAAGAGTGTTTGGTGACACACAAGGGAAAATGACAAATCACTAAAACTAGTGAGTGAGAAATCAAGTGATGCATTGGGCATCTTCACTAAAATCAAGTGAAGACTCATTTCAAATCCCTAAAGAGCACGATGCTCATAAATGACTAAGTCCTAGGCAAAATACTATAAAATAGTATGTCCATCAAATTTATCCGTGAGGCTTGCGATGGATGGGGAAATAATCTATAGGTGAAATAATATATTGATGCAAAGCGATGGTGCATTCATCTAAAATTTTTTGTTGTGGTTCACTAAAATTCATCTAGTGTTTTAGTATTAGTTCTTAGAGTACTAAAGTATATTTTAATTACAATTGTATTATAACTATATAATTTACAATGTATCAATTAGTATTCCTTTTTATCTTGTTATTATACATTCTTTATTTATAAGATGTTAGTAATCAATTACTATAAGTAAAGAAATCGAGATTATTTTACCTTCTAACAACTCTAGTAATATTAATTGTAAACCATACAATTTGTTGTACAATGTTCCAATATATATATATATATATATATATACACACTGAGAAGAGAAAAAAGGCGTCCTTAGAAGTTCTATTTAGGTATAAATAAGTATAAGTCTAGATACTGTAAATAAACCTCTATTTAAACAAAAAATTAAATTAAGATAATCAAATACAACGTAGACTCATCTAAAGAAAAAGCTCATTATAGATCTAGGTACAATTATAAGTCTATATTTAGCATTCTTATATCAAAGATATTCATATAATAATATATCTAAATAAGATAACCAGTGGCAACGTTTACGAGAAAAACATACACATATATGAATCAAAATAATTAAATAAGATCAAAACCGAACTCACATCATTTAGCAAATTAGATCTGGGTAAACCAATCACATCCTCTATTACCAGAAGGATTTCTATACAGACTTAAAATAAGTTCAAAATTTAATCCACATACAATTTACAAGTCTATGTTTTGGGATTCCAAACCGACTTAAAATATGTTCAAGATTTAATCCACATACATTTTACCAGTCTAAGTTTTGGGATTCCAAATCGAGAACTGAACAGATCTAAGATCAATAATTAAATAAAACAAAACCAAGATATCAAGTTAAAAATCAAATAGATATATCTAGTTAAGATCTAAGGAGTCCAATTGGAGCAAAACCAAATCAAATCAACATTTAAGAACCAATTATCCACCGAATCAATCCACATCCTAATTTTTATAAACAATCAATTTACAAACTGTAAATTCTATAATGGTGATGTGCCAATCGTTAAACCACTATATAGTCACCTACCAAATCGCCATGACTATCCAAATCGAATTACAAATCCAAAATTATTTTAAAATTTGAGAGACTCCTTTAAAGCCCTTTTCTTTCCCCAATACTCTAAAACAAGAGCTATCATCAATCCCTGCTTTCCGCATACATTTAAGTAAGGCACACCTGAAATTGAATGTTGATCCAAGTGTATAGTGAAGGATCCACACCGCGCTAGTGTATGCATGCACATTAACCTATGAATTCTAGTATAGACCCACAATAAATTAATTAACAAACTCTTCGTATTAAGAGAGTTAAGGGTGGAATTCCTCATCTCAAGGAAGAGAAGGAGAAACTTGAGAGGAGGTAACCCTCATGCCACCCTCATGTGGACATACATCAATCCTGCAACCACATTTTTGTTCAAGAATTAAAATCGCTTTTATTATTTTATCCAACTATATTGTTTTACAAAGAAACTCTGAACATTACCTAGATTGAGGGTTGAGTCCACAAAGGCAATGTGAGGCTTATTCGAAAGCGTTGATGAACCCTTGTGATCAAACCTTAGCTTCAACTGCCAAGACATAGTCGTGACATTAATACTTCAATTTAGTTTGAGACAACATCAATTTCAAATAAATATTGATACTAGCAGAGAGTTTGTAATGTCCCCAAAATTTGAAACAAAAGAAAAATGATTAGGGTAGTCAATTACTACATGAACTAGACATTCTCTTAGCTTATGCAGAAATGTGTTGAACTTTGTTCACTGAACTCAATTGTTGTAAGCTTTTCTTACCCTCTTCTAGATGTTTTCTTTGATGTGGTTACTAATGTAATGTGATGTTGTTGTTATGTTACTTGAATCTAAGTTAGATGGTACGCTTGTTCAATGATTGCTTCTTATCATGTATTTACGTGTATGTGTGTACAATTTATTTCTTACGTATGGATTATAAGTCTCGGTTACTTATATATGGAAAATCCTGACTTAACTTGTATTGACAAGGGGTGGAGTGGCGAGGCAAGTATCCCTTATAGAATCACTTGGAGCAGTAACTGTTTTTACTTTACGTTATAGGGTTTACATAGTCCATATTAAACTCATGCATCTCTTTCTTTGTTTTGTGGAGATGCATTAGGTGACAGAAAACTGGCTATTTCAGTTAAACAAAGACATATTGCCTATGCTCAACTTCTTCACAACTTTGGATGACAAACAGACCATAGTACTAACTTAGCGATTCTTATTGCTATTATCCGCATGATTGTTTTACTTCTGTCTCGGTTTATTTATGCCTATGTATAAATTGGTTACCATTATCACTTATGGTTCTAAGACCTTAATTAAGCTTCAATTTTGGGCTTAACATTTATATGGTTTAATTCTTATGTGAAAGGATTAAGATATTAGATCTTAGCCATATGTTGATTAAGGTTTTAGTATCACATGTTCATTGTATTTTAAGCCATTCATGCCATTTTGCATATGCCATGAATCTTGGATTTACCCTAAGTCACGATGCATATGGTGGGGTTGTAATGTGCAAGGTTTTACAATTACCAAGTCATGTTTGGGAATTACCAAGTCGTGTTTGGGAACTACCACGTTCCACTCAACCATGACTCGAAACCATTCCTGGTTTCAATCCAGATCCCCTCGAGCTGGTTCCAACATGCAAGTAGCTTAGAGATCGTAAGGTAAAGCTTCCCTATCTGGTATAAGAGGTTCTCTATTAATTTTCTTTTCCTCTTGGAAAAAAATGCTCTCCAAGACCTCTCTTGAGAATAACCAGGTAGAATTATCGAATAATCAAAAGATCCCCGTGCCTCTCGGATTGGGTCTTTATAGGTAGATTTTTTTTAGGAAAAGGGTAGTTAAATCAAGAATCATTTGTTGTCTTGAAATAACCATTTTTACTTAATTTATGTAAATTTAACAAATTTATTTAATTTAACTTAGGAACTTTTGACTAGTTCTTACATTGACTATTTTTAGGTCTTTAATATTTAATTAATATTAGTAATAATAATAATACATAGATCCCTTCATTATTACTTATAGCTACTAATATTAATACTTATGCTTACTCTTTTATACACATCATACATAAACTATATATTTATATATATAACATTTGCTAACTTTTTTGTTTTAGGTATCATATAGCATGACCCTAATCATATGACACTATTCTTAAGTTAGCTTAGTCACTTTTTTAATAAGGCTTTCAAGTAGGGGTTAGGTCAACTAGGTTAGGCAACTCTAAACCTCCTTGCATGTTGAATTCTCTCGTATAACATGGTAGTTCTTCACTACTTTGATGAGATACAAAAATCCGAAATTCCATGTAATCACTTAAAAATAAGTAGGATGAGATTAATGTTTTATCAGATTCGTTTTCACTCAACATATTAATTTTTCAGTAACTCCTAGCATTTATCTAGAGCCCATACTCAATGCTAAGAACATGGAGTTACAACTTAGAGCAATTCTAGAGCTCCTCTCTTGACACTAATGCTAAGATGTATTTGTAGGATACACCTAGGGATACAATGGACAATGATCCGATGTTCTACAGCTCATGCTCAACATCAACTTGGAATGCTCCAAGGCTTATGCCCAACACATCCAATTCTTATATTTCCATGTGCTTCAGAGCTTCTTTCTCAACAGAAAGGTTTCATAACTCATGTGCTTCATAGCCTCTCGACACAAATATTAAAATACTCATGCGCTCGAGAGCCTCTTGCTCAATCCAAACATTAAATACTCATGTGTTCCAGAGCTTCTCGCTCAACACAAAACATCAAATACTCATGCACTCTATAGCTTCTCACTCAACACAAAACATCTCATCAATTATGTGCTTCTTAGTCCACGCCCAACACATGAAATCATATACATAAAACATATGCAATTGGCTTTCGTCCATTATATCAAACAAATCGTCATTCTCCTCTGTAGTGGGGTCTTATTCCCTGCATACATACATACATACATGTGACCATGGGCATCCATCAACCTTTTAATCTTATCGACTACATACATGTGATCATGGGCATCCATGGATGCTAGAGCAAACCTTCCATCATGATGTGATTGTAAAGCAAACCCGCGATATCTAACGCCATTGTAAGTATGTTAAGGTGTCCATCTTATGTTGGAAGTACATCCCTAAAATAAAAGCTGCAAGAAACACCAGGCCTCGCTCCCTAAAGCGGACCTAAAGCGGACGACAATATTCTCGTCAATGTTCAAGATCGTAAACCCCGTAATGTTGAGGACGATGTTGAAAGCTCTTGGGTACTTGATGTGAATCATTGCAGAGTACCGTGTCTCTGTGTCGCATTGCAAAAGAAAACTCTGCAAGATCAACCCTTCGTAGCTTCAGAAAGAGATTGCATAATCCACTCGCGGCATATTCATTCCGTTTAGATTTTTTTATGTTAAATCGAAAGGCCATACATATTCCGTGTTGGAGAGAATATTAATAATTTCGATTTGAATGTGGCTACTCAGTTAATTTTGATTTGAATTTGGAGAGAATTATATCACTACTCAGTTATAAGATTGGTAGCTAGGATAGCCAGCATTATCCGCTATTTGTGAATGTGACTGGTTTCTTAAAACCACAAACAGCAATATCTAGAATAAAACTATTATATATATATATATATATATTGGTGAACATAAGTATTAAAAAAATGTTGTTTTTCTTTTCATTATTTTTAGGTTTTAATAATAAATTATTATTATTATATGATAAAAAATAGAAAACAAAATTTAATTCTAATAAAATATATTATTTTAAATTTTAAATTATAAAAAAATAATAAAACATAATATCTTAGTAGATTACAATAAAATTAATAATGAAAACACAATATCATTATAAATTACTAAAATAACATCAACAAAATCTTAAAAACATGTGTAAAAAGTTTTAAATATAGATTTTTTTATATTGAATATTGTAATTAATTAAGGAATTTATTAGTTAAATGTTTTTATTATTATTATGATAATTTATTATATTTATAAAAAATAAAATATAAAAATATTTACAAATTATTAAGATAAGTAAACATTGTATTTAAAATAGGGGAACAAAGCCAACTCACATTCACTCAAAGGTTTTTTTAATTAAGAAAAACAAAATGTATTTTAAAAATTAATTAAATAATTACAAATTGAAAACTATATGTATTATAAATATTTATTATTTAAAATTTATTACAAAATATGATAATATAATAATAGATATAATTAAGAAATTGAAAATAAAATTTATTACAAAATATGATAATATAATAATAGATATAATTAAGAAATTAATATTTTCAATGTTATACTATTTAAATGATAATTTATATAAAATATATTTAAATGTTAATTTATATACAATTTAATATTTAAAGGGAAAATATTTTTATATAAAGAGATTTATTTAGTTTTCTTAGAATAAATTATAATCATCTAAAAATGGAGAAGAGATGAAAAAGAATACAAACAATACTTATGTTTATTTTGCAAACAAGGAAATATTAAATTGTAAGATATATGTGATGAGGAATTGTTTTAAATATAAAGAAGTAAAACAGAATAATACAATTACATATAAAGATTTGAGTAACTTATATAAAATGTTATTTGTCCAAAAAAATATGGTTTTAGTAAAGATGTTTTATAAAATTATTATTGCTTAGGAGTATTTGTATTATTGAGAAGTTAAATAAATTTTGCTTAATAATATTATTGTCTATTGACTTTTTTAATTATCTATGATTAAGAAGGTTAAAATACTATTAAATAAAAAAATATATGCTTGGTACTATTTGAGGGTGGGATATTTAAAATTGATTAAAATATTATTAAACCAAAATCATTTTTATGACTTGTAATTCGAAGTTGAGATTAATAAGATGATTTAAAGGTTTGTGTTTCTTAATCAAACATGTCACATATTTGATTAAAAAATTATATTAATAATATTAAATAAATTAAAATAATAACAATATTAATTGGATAAATTCTTGTGATATTCTATAATGAATGATTTAACTTAGGCTTAGTTATATATCAATTAACATTTTTTTTATGCAAGTATATATCAATTAACATTTTTTTATGCAACTTAATTTTTATACTTAATTTTTAATATACTTAATTTTTTTATGCAAGTATATATCAATTAACATTTTTTTATGCAAGTAGAACATAGATAAATTTTTTGATATACTTACAATAATTTTTAAAATAAAATAAGGTCCACAAAGTATCATGATTTTGCAATAGATCATATATTTTCAAGATTCCTACAAACTAGCAAATAAAAATGAATGAAATTATTATAAAGTGAATTGTTAATTATGTAGTTAATAGAAAAGAAACGGAAAAATGATTAATAATATTAAATGAGAACTTAGGTAATCAAAAGGAGATGATTTTTTTTTTAAAGGAAAAGTAAATGCTAAAAGATATATGGACAAATTCATTTTAAATCACATAATCCCTAATGAGAAATGAAACTATAAGCTCTGTTAGCAACTTGATGTGAATGTGGAGAAGCACATTTTTTCTTATGAACTTGAGATCTTAAGGAGTAATATATAAGAGACATCCTCACCTTAATGAGAATCAATTCAAACCTATACATTGGATTATAACAATGATTCCCTTCCCTTAACAATGAATCCCATTATGCCCTAGTTTATTATTAAGTAATGTGTTATCTTCAATAATGATATAGAATATGGTATTGTAAATTTTAGAGATACTATTAAAAAATGGTATTGTAAATTTTAGAAATACTATTAAAAAATATCTTCAAAATACAGTTATAATGGATAAGTTAGGTTGAAAATTAAGATGCTTAATTTTAATTATGTTTGTATTATTTATTGTTATATATTATCTACCAACTACTTAATTCTATTATTAATAAAGAATAAAGAATAGCATAACAATAATTATAACTAAAAAACATTTTATATATTTTTATCTTTATTTTTGTATTACTTGTATTTCCACTCTCATACAATTCAAGAGAGACATTATATCAATATAATGTATCTAGTGTGAGATAAAGACCTTATGAATAGGAGGAGCTATCATATGAGGTTTTGTGCGATGTATTGTCAAGTAGTGATAGGTTTCTTGCCTCTTATGTTTTTAGGCATGCATAAACTAAATAGTATCTAAAGAGTATTTTGTTGGAAAAATCATTCTCTATAGTTTCTAAATATTGTTTGTAAAAAACAGTTAATGTATTGACAATCGCTTTATTAACCAAAATTTCATTTGGGAAACAACTGTGTTTCTCATGCCAAATCAAAGCATATGAAACACAACACCATTTTTGTAAAGAGAAGATACACTCAAATAGAATTTACTCAATAATGTATTGAAATACAAATTATAATGTGGAATACAGATAATTTACTTAACATTTTGCAAAGGATAAATTTGAAATATGTAGATCTACAAGTTAGGTGTTGTAGAGACTTCATTTCTTAATAAATAGGTATGTTTTGTAGATGGTTAATCAAATGTAACATAATAATCTAGTCATTATAGGTTTGTTGGTTTAAAAGATAAAATTGTTTAGCTTATGTGGATAGTAAATTTAAGTCTACTTTCTAGTAAGATTATGTCCGTGTTTTCTAGATACCAAGGGAGTTGTTCATTATTGAAACATTACCATAGAAACTTGACATCTAAATATGATGCTCACATACTTATGTGGTTATATCAAAACCAAAAACATAAATAAAAATTGATACACAATATAATTACAAATCACAATAATATCATTAAACAAGATCTTACAAACGCATGTAAAATATCAAATAGTTTTTTTAATGGTTAATTTGTAACTATTTTTAATTAAATATATTATTGTTACTTATTAAGGAAAATAAAAAAGAGAAATAACTAATTAAGTGTTGTTATTATGATAATTTATTATATCTATTATAAAAATAAAGTATAAGGCAATTTAAATTTTTTTGAGATAAGTAAATATTGTATTTTCAAATTTATGTATAGATGGTGTGCACTAAATAACTAGCATTCACATTTCAAAAATGATAAGTTTTTCTACTTAAAAAAAAAATAAAAATAAATTATTCAAAAAAACTAAATTTAAAAAATAGGAAATTTGAAAATTATTTGTTTTATAAATATTTATCATATAATATTTATTAAAAAATAGGGCAATAAATACTTCTAAATAAAATAATTTTCTATCAACATGATATCAACCAAATAATTATTTATATAAAATAAAAACTTTAAAGAGAAAATATTTATATATAAGATATTTACTTTGTTTCATTATGGTAAATTTCAATTAGTAAAGAGTAGAAAGAAGAGATAGAAATTTAAAAAGTTCATGTTTATTTTGTAATAAAAAAAATATTGAATTTTAAACAATGAGATCCTATAAATCCTTAAATTAAAAGAACACAATTGGTTATATAAAGAATTAAGTAGCTTATATTTAACCATATTTTAGGCTTGTACTTGATAGTGTTCATTATTATTGCATACATTAACCATATTCTTATTATTATGATAAGTTTTAAAATGAATTGTTCTTAATAGTTAATAGTTATATTGTATATTTGGTCTCTTAATCACACATCTTCTACTAAGAAAAAGTTAATAGTGAGATGAAACACTTTTAAATTTTTTAACTATACATCTTAACGTGATATTGTAAAAGTAACTAAAGGTATAAGATTTATTTTTTCTATTTTTTATTTGAATTCTATGTATACTTGTGTGTTAAAGTTGTTGGCTTTGATATTGACTAATAAAAATAGTAGCAAATATTACTTATTATGTGGGAAACCAAGTTTACACTTAAAAAAATATTAAAAGAAAAGTTCTACTTGATCAATCACCTATCATGTGTTGTTTATCATAGATCACATTCCTTTATATAACTATAGGTCACCATAAAAACTATACGATAAGTTGATATTCATTTCAACAATCTTCATAACTATCTCTCAAATTATATACATGAATCACTCCTATAAAATGCTTGTCCTAACTTATGTCCTTGTCTTTGTCATAGTTTTTTTTTATATGTATACATTTATCTCTGTTCTACATCATTATATAACAATAATATTTAATTTTGTAATTATTAATGATTCACAAGTACACGTTAATTAATCAAAAGATATTCAATGCTCCAATTAACATTTTTATAAGATAAAGAATTTGAATTGATACTTCATTATAGGATCAAAATCACATTGTCCATATGCTCAAAGAATTATACAAGAATAGAACAAGTGCATGTGTATATTTCATTTAAAAGAGTGTAGGTGTACTTTATACATTTTGTTTCCTAGTGAGAGGATCAACTTACACACATTGTCTTCGGTCTAATCCTATCGAAACTCATAAATTAACCCCATCTACCACTTCTAAGGTTGTACCACTCACAGATCTAGAGCCTTTCGACTATGTCGAGGCATAACCAACTTTTGGAAGTCCTAGTGATTGCATTTGAACTCAAAGTGGTAGCACTTGGACCAACCTAAGACATCTCTCAACCCCAAAAAACTGAAGAAAGATGTCTTTGTTAATATTATAAGATTAAAATTAAATCATTAAATTATTTACATGTTACTTATCACACTTAAAAAAAATCCCAATGAATCCACATGGCTCAGACATGGTAGTGCCTAATGTGAAAAGTTTCATTGCAGCCAACACTCGTATATTCCTTGCGGGAACTTCTGATACAATATGCTTGGTAGTAATGAATGTTGGTAGTGTACCTGATGGACCTGCTGTCATCATCAGAAACTTTCAGTAGAACAATATCTACTTATTGTTTGATAGAGAGAAAAGTCATTTGGGATTCACTCAGAAGACCTGCCAAGGAATTCTGATGAGTAGTGACCTTCTTTCAAAACTTTAGGCACTACCAAAATCCCTAAGAGTAGCAATGAAGACCTTTTTACACCATTGGGAAGCAAAACCTAGCCGTGTAATTAACAAAATGAGACGCTATTTGGAACAACAAAATAGATGAATAGTGAATAGACAATTGATGGGTGAAATCATGAACTTGGGTGTCTATTCCGTGAGAATCCACTTTCAGAATCCGTATTTAAAACACTTTCGGCCGAACTATTTTTTTTCGGCCGAACTATATAAACTTTTCGACCAGACATTCTACTTTATTTTCGGCCGAATAATTTAAAAACCTTTCGGTTGAACTATTTTTAGGCTGAACGTTAAAACTAACGGTGAACCTTGTGATGCAGGGTTTGTAAGGATAGACGAAAAAATATTGTCCAGCAGATTTGTTTTCATCCGAACATTTTTTCGGCCGAAAGATTGTTCGAACGAAAAAAATGTTCGGCCGAACAATTGTTCGTCTGAACAACGTTTTCGGCTGAAAAAAGGTATATATAGTTTTAACGACTCAACTATTTCCAGTTTTGTCGTTTGTTATTTTTTCCTGTGCTTCGCCTCAGCTTTGCCTCACTTCGGTTCTGCGACGCCTCAGATCTTCCTCGTCTTGGCTCTGCGATGCCTCCTGCTCTGCCTCACCTCCAGCTCTGCCTTGCCTCCGGCTCTGCGACACCTAGCCTTGGCTCTACCTCACCTCGTCTCTATGACGCCTGCGTCTCAGATCTACCTTGCCTTGCATGTTAGGCCTCGTCTCTTCCTTTTCCTCGCCTCACCTCGCCTGTTAGTCCTTGGCTCTACCTTTGTCTCACCTGTTAGGCCCCGGATCTGGCTTTTCTTCGTCTCGTCTCGCCTCGCCTGTTAGGCCTTAGATGTGCCTGACCTATTAGTCCTCGACTGTGTGTTAGGGGTTTGTGGTGTTGGTGCTCCGCCTGTGTGGTGTCTCACGGTGGTGGTGCTTCGCCTGTGTGGTGTGACGCCTGCGCGGTGCTTTGCGGTGGTGGTGCTCCATAGTGGTGGTGGTTTTCTAGTGTGGTGCTTCTCCTGTTTGGTGCTTGGTGGTGCATTGCTTCTTTGTGGTGGTGGGTGTGCTTCGCGGATTGTTGGTGTCTCTTTGTGGGCTTCGCAATTTCCAGGTAAGCTGTTTAATTTTTTTTAATTTTTTTTAAGCCTATTCTGTCTACCATAAATATAAGGCCTTTAAAAAATCTAGATAAATTTAGTTTTTTCATTTGCATTAAATTTTCTGTTAAAAAGTAGATTTTTTTTTTCATTGCTATTAAATTTGCAATAAAGATAAATTAGCTTTATTTCATGTTGTGTATCCTTTTAAAGAAGCACTATTCCTAAGTGAAACTCTTATTTTTTCCTTATTATTAACTTAATTGGTGCAAGACTTCCTAACTGTCTGTATCCCCATTATTTTGTTTTCATCTACTTAATTCAATACTAGTACCAGCTGTTACTAGTTTATTACTAGTTATGGAATGACAGTAAGAGTTAAGCCTAATATATAATACCTAATTATGATGGGATAAGATATTACTAAGCTAAGCAATTTAGTGTTACATCGGCTCTACATTAGCAGCAATTTAGTGTTACATCGGCTCTACAATAGCATCAATTTAGTGTTACTAGCAACTATGTACCTCGCTTCCCTATTTCACTAGTGAGATCACCACTCTTCTGGTTTTCAGAGGTTGAGGCTCTACTTGTTTTGTTCTTTAAAATATTATATCCCAGGGGCTAGGTGAGGCGAACTTAAAAAAAATTAATTAGATAAAATATGAATATAACTTATAATAAGTCTAAAAATTGGAATAGAAAAGATTTAAGACAACATCATCTACCAGCAACTTTCAATATGATTTTGTTTTAAACATTTATCAACAGTTAATCCTTTTTGCAAATTTATCTTAGGCGAACACACAGAACTACAAATTGGGTTTTCGAACACTTCTAGTGCAAACATAGATTTGGTGCAAACACACAGAACTACAATGAGCTACAACTCAACAACAATAAGAGCATAATATTCCTATGTCTGTTAAATCCCTTACTAATCCGCAAGACTTAAACCTCTTTATATGCATTCTTTAATTTAAAAGATCCTAGGTCGAGCCGGTTTTGGAAAATATCCAGCTAAATATTTCAACAAAAAAAATTTAAAAAATATATGGTATCTTAGTGCTAATTATTTTATTGAACTATGAAAAGTTATGACATGCAGTTATTCAACTATAATCCCTAATTAACCTCTCTTGCTACTCCCTAATTAAAATTATAGAATGGCTTTTTCACATGGGGCCAATTTCACAAGTACCTTCAGTTTGTTGTTTCATTACAGCCATACAAAAAACCAGAGCATTCTCTATTCTATTTGAATTAAAACTTCCCTTTCGAGCAAAACCTGTAATCTACCGTGAGAGCACTAAACTGTAAACTAGAGTCTATAGATTGTCATCTATGCACAAAAGTATACTAGTTTTTATTTCATCTATTATTTATCTTTGTGTCTATTTAAACCTTTGTAGATGCCAAGCCCAACCTTAAGAATTTCATTAGAACCTATGCATAGAAAGAGATTGAATCCGTTACCCCGCTAGATTGTCAAAAATTCCCACTATATGTTCCTTTACATTTAGTGTGCTTTAGTTTACAAATGAGACACTTTTACATGAAGTTTCTTCAAGGTAGATTATTTTGTTTTTCAAGGATAATTTCCTAACATGAAAACTATGAATAATGATATCATGATATTGTGCATATGCTTGGTTCAATAGTCTAAGATCTTATCTTTTTCTATTGTTCAATTGTATGTTCTCTCAATTTATGTTGGTTGCTAATGTTACATAGTAGGTTGTTCCAACAAATGTGTGCCCTCGAGCACCAACCCATGGGCATAAAACCCTAGATGGTGGAGACTTCATCACACTAAAGGGGCAGTTAGCAAAGCCACTAGGCCAAGTACTTTTGAGATTAAAACCATAGGTGTTGTCGATGTTCAGTCCAAGGGGTAAAAATCTCTCAAACATTACATCCATATAATAAACCCCCCTTTGGTCTATACAATCAAAACTTTTGACCCCTTGCTCTAGCCTTAGCCTTATAGGGACACTGAAGTAGTTATAAGGCGTAACACACTCCATATGAATCAAAGTACATCAACAAAAAGGCTCTAAATTCTTTCTTTTTTCCTCACCAACATTTCCACAAGATTAATAACTTGATGTGGATTGATCGTATTATGTTTTATACACAATAAGTATATTCAATTGTTTTTTTCTTGTCCTCAAAAACTTCTTATGGGATAAGCTACAATATTTCATTGGTGCTTATTTTGATGTTTATAGGAGATATATAGTAGAGATGGTTCGAGACAAGGTGGTCACTCATTCTTCGAGTCGAAGATGTATAGAGACATCTCAGACAAGGACCCCTAATACCACACTTACATCTACTGAAAGACCTTCAAATGTTCGCTCTCGAAGATGGTCTGGATCATCTATAGATTCTAGTGGTATTAAATCGAGACACATTAGGTATGTGTTTGAAATTTATGCACATGCAACATTTATGAGTATGCATGAATATTTATATTTGTTTCAAGCCTTGTTCATTGATTTTACTAAGTTTCATTAGCATTCTTCTTTGTAGAGACACGGCGTAATAGATTGTCTCGTGAGAGTGGCCAAGCTTCTGTGTCTAGTCAATTGTTTGATTGATCATCATCTCGTGACTGTTTTGCCTCTTCTAGTGGTTATTTTAGAGAACGACCAATGGAACACCAACATTTTATTGGTAATATGTTACATATATATATAATCTATTTAAATAAATTACTAATTTGCATGTGTATATATATGCTTGTGTCTTTATGTACTAAATTATATATGATTACATGTGTAAATGTAGAGGATCGTGGTTTTGCTCTGGGTTATGATGATGCATTCAGAGAGGCTGGGGCCGATGATGCATTCCGAGAAAATGAGGGCTATGCATTTGGAGAAAATTAAGGTGGAGATGCTAAGGATGTTGCAAGGGACCAAGAGCAAGGTCATGCAAATGCTCGGAGAAAGGGTCAAGGTCGGCGAAGGGCTAGTATTGAACAAGCACATGGTTGTCAGCCCATGACCATTTATCCTTCAGATATACCTGATGATCTTCCTTGGGAAAATGAAGAGGTTTCTATCACCCATGAACAATGTAAAACCCACCATAAAAATTGAGAGATGATCTTGCTAGCTTGGAACTCGTAACAGAGAGTCGACAAAGCTTGCAAATACTTTTGGAATCTTTAGGCAAGTTTATTGGTGCCCATAGAACTGTTGGGCCAAAAACATATTATTTTATTCACTTGATGCGAATGCGGAGGGATCATGTGATGGGTCCTTACAACTGGGTTTATGTAGAGAAGAGTGTAAAATACCGCAAAAAAAAAATGTCTTATTCTTTTCAAATTTTACTATGGTGAAAATGCCTTGTAATTACTAGCAAGGTGTTTCAGTTTTGTTCAGGAAATAAAAATATGTTCACGGGTATTCCTATTACAAAAGGGGAAAGATTATAATGTAGGTTACTGCTTACTTAGCTTCCGCTAATGTTTTCAATTTTTGTTTTGACACGTTCACGAGAGATATTTTGTCTTCGCTGTAACACTTGAATTCATCCCAAGGTATTACCAGGTATAACCCCTTTTTTCAAGACACTAAATTATACATCACATATTCTCATTTACACTTGATAAAGATCGTGTTAATAAAATTCTATAATATTAATGCTCAGGGTAATGTTTTCCAAAATTCATTTATTTCAAATAACTATTTCCCAATATAAACAATGTTACATAATTATAACATTGATTTCCATATATATATACATAGCAAGAGATTTTCCATAAATAAAGTTTTCCACTATGTATATAAATGCATTAGTAGCATCATTTTCCACTTAAACATATATTCCTATTATCTCTATATTAAAGTAAGGTATTCCAGTGCTTATGCACTTATATGTGGTTTCCCCAAAATGTTCTTATTTCATGATACCGTACTAAATGGTCTCCATAGTTCCCATAATGATAAATTACGGGAAATTAAAATCATGAATTTACCCAAGTGTTACTAATTCTATCCACCTATATACACATAAGCCATAGTAGTGAATTACAAATTTAAAATCATAAATTTACCCAGGAGAACTGCTGATGCTTTCCACCTGTATACACATAAATCAAGATTGAAATCTACGCTTCACCACATACTTAATGTTTTTCGATTTGTACTCGGTTTAAACACGTCATCTTAAAACCTTAAATTGGTTACAACTATCAAGTTACTTATGCTACTGGTTACTTATGCTACTGGGTACGGCATGATCTGAACCATCCTCTTCGAAGTTTGTGCATTTCTCCCATAAGGATTTGGCGATTGAGATCCAACAGTCCACACTGCAGCCGCCAATCCAACAGTCCACACTGCAGTCGCCACAGTATTTATTGCTATGCTGCATTTAAAATATTTTTTTGGCCATTTGGACACCCTTAGCAAGATAGTACAAGACTCAGGCTATCAGTCAACCTTTGTTTTGGTGATAACAATAATGGAGGTCTGTCATACTGTAAGTGCGGTCCTCTTGCACTTCTGAAATCCCCCCAAAAAACCGGCATAGTACTGGCTTCCCACCCATTGTAGTTAATTACAATGGAACCCATTTAGAAGGACTATCGGGTTAGGGGGAAGCAATTTTCCTAGGAATAATTAGCTGTGATGCCTTGCTTAAATCGGTTCTGGAGTTAAGGCCAGCGCTGGTGTGGTTGGATAAGGAAAGAGTAACCTACTCCACATCTTACCATGTAGCCAAAAGAGAGATCTAGTGTTTGTCCTTATTTTGAGTTCTTACTGGAAGGTGCGTCCTGAAGGAAAAAAAACGGTGGCTACTCACAGGCTCCGGTAAGACATTTAATTTTAAGAAGTGGTTGCTTTCTTCCTAGATCTGAAAGGAAGTAGTTTTATGTTTTAACACTACTTCTACTCCTTGTAGGTTGTGGAAGAGATTTTCCAAACTCACTATCATATAAAAAATCTGAGTTGGTAAACCCAAAGACAAGAGCCGCGGTTTGAAAGGGGGCCTGGGGTCATACTAAACTCCAGAAATCTAAGGCTCTTCAGGGTTTGGCTCTAAGGTAACCAAACACTACCTTTAACTCGCCGAAGAGGAGACCCTTATTCTGGTGATCGACCTCCATGTTCTCGACTTGCAGGAAAGAAAAATACTTCCTGGTAAGAATGGTGAGTTTGGATACCACGCTGGTTTGATTTATCGTTCTTGGAAAAGTTTAGGAGTGAGCATGTGCTGGTTTCTAATCACATCTACCTTTTTAATGTAGGTCGTGAAAGAGGTTTCCAGGTATACCTGTACGCTTCGCTCTCTTCGGGTAAGTAGTAACCGAATAACCCTATGCTCTATCCTTTGCTGAAGTGGGCCTTGGCAACAAGTAGATCAAAGAATGAGATCAACAAGGAGAATATTGGTCTTTCGGCAGAGATGCCGGTAGATGTTTTCTTTGGATTAACGGATAAAATCGCTCACTAAGAGAATGCCCATGGAGGCTGCTGACTATGGTTTTCTAACCTTCTGTATAAATATACTTTTAACACAAACTCTATAGATTCGTTTGGATTAGTATTTGCATCTTTGATTTTTCGTAGATTTTGTAAGTATTTACTGTGAGTAAATAAAAGAGACAGAAAGATACCGCTCAGAAATTTCAGTAAAAATATGAATCAGAAGGAAGGTATGAATAAACAATAAGTAAAACAATTTGAAAGATAAATTCGCCTGTTTGTAAAAATTATCTAAGATACTTTTGATTATTCCAATGCCTCCAGGTTCAGGCGTAGGTATGCAATATAAAACTCTACTATTGCAAGCAGTGATATTTTGTTTGAATAAGGGTTATGGTTCGAAATAAACTAGAAATTCCCACAAAATATTTTACAGAGATGGTTAACAAAAGTATGCCGTAACTACTCTGAAGGCGTAAACTTCTAGCAAATATCCTAGTTTTATAACGGCAAAACATGTTAAGTTGGTCTAAGATTTATTCTACCGTTGAGTGAAGAAATTTTTCTATAAAAAAATCATTCACCACATTTAACGTACGTGATAATCAGCAAGGGAATTTCCTCTGTTGAAATTCCTATTTGTTTCCCATATCAATGTACTGGTCCACACAGCTTCTTGTCTAATTGACTGCAGCTGGAAGCCTGAAATCTGAATGTAGTGGGAGTAGCCAGGTTCCTCCCAACCATAGAATAGGTCAGCTATGTTGCTACCTAATTAATCCCTAGCTAAAACATGCATTTCAACATGCATTTCAACAGTAAGGACGACTAACTCCAGCGTCAGATCTAAGATAGTTTTCAAATAGTCTTTCCTAACACCAGGTGGTCACACAACAAGAGTATTTTCTTAGCATACTAAGCAGCTTCCTCTCTCACCCATATGCTTGTTTTTTTATTCCATTTTTTTTTTCCCCTAGGTCTTCCTATTAGCAACTGATTCCTCACGAAATTCACGGAGCTAATAAAATCCCTGATTTCCACGAGATGTAGAGTGTCATCAAAGCATTCCTAACACCTCTGAGTTTCCCTGAAGTTAGCTCTAACTTGTCGTGTAATGTCCCCCAAAATGCAAAAACCTTAATTTTGATTATTTTACTTATTATTGTTATTATTTAGCAATTTTTTATGGTAAAAGAATGCAAAAGAATCCGAGGAGGATTATGTGTATTAATAAAAAGAAAATAATTGAAAAATGAAACTATGAAACAGGAAGTGGAAACAACCATGTTAAATGAGGAAACGGGCATGCAAGAGAGCGGGGCAACGTCAGGGCTAACTTTCAGGGAAATTGTCATAGGTGACAGAAGTGCCTTGATGACACTGAAGTACTCCCTGGAAATCAGGGATTCTATTACCTCCATGAATTCCGTGAGGAATGGGCAGTTATGGAGGAAAAAGACCTAGGCAAAAGTGGGGCATAAAAGAAAGCATATGGGGGAGGCACGACGCTGCTTAGTATGCAGAACTGAAAGGCTAGAGCTGTGGTTAGCTGTCCCTTCTGTTGGCATGTCCTGTTTGACTCAGGGGTGACTTGGGAAGCTAAATCCTAGTCTACGGTTGGGAGGAACATGGTTGTTTCCACATTATCTGGAATACAATAATTTATAGGTTCTTTTGTATTTTAAGAGTTTTATAAATTTAAATGAAGTTGCCTGCATCGTGTTTTAAAAGTAGGAACATGGATCAATTTTGTTTTAAAATATACATCAGCTTTATCCGCAGAATTTTATTCCTTGAGAACGAACTGTCATGGATTTATACAGTTAATTTCTTTTACTATGATTATGTACGCTCATGGCTCAAGTGGTACTAACCCCTTTTTTGATTAAATTATTTATTATGTTGTTTTTGGGTTATGCATCTTCTTATATGCACGCTTACACCATGGTGCTCTGCATGCTGCGTTTTTTCTTTGTTTAATTTAATCATGGTGGTAGGGAAGCGTTTCTTTAAAGAAAAATGCTCCTATGCCCAAGCTTGATGCCCGAAATCCCTTCTAGTTGTGAATAGAAGTGGTATACCCTCACTTTGTAAAACCTCCCGATTCTGTAATAGGTTTAGATTTCTGCTAAAAGGACTCAGAAATTTGCTAGATACACCCTTGAGGAGCACATCTGTTTTTCCTCTCCTCATGATCCGACAAGGATTGTTCAAACTAGCAAAAGGGGCATTCTAAAGAAAATTTTACTTAAGCGATTCGTATGGCGTAGCGCAAAAGAAAACCTAAAGGTCATCCCCTTTTGGCGTTGCGTCAAATGCTGGCAAAAAGGTTGGAAAACCGCTCTGGTACATTTACCAGAAAATGATTGCCGTGTAAACCCCTGAAGAACCATGTTTTTATCCTTATTTTCTTTTTATTAGAGAGAAAGGTGTTATTCTCGTCTAAGGGAATGTTTCTTCCTCCAACTTAAAACCCTAGGATATTTCCTATTTTTTCTTCCTTTTTGCCTAGAAGAAGAGGTAATGTTGCGAGGGGGCGTAGTAGAACCAGAGATGGATGACAACCATCTACCTAAGGAAACTGGCTGCGCCAGAGGAGCAGACTAGGTTTATGGATTTTTGTTCCCTTCTTGCGGCCTTAAGACTCAGTTTCAAGTTAATCTGTACCTTATAAAGATAAAAAAAAATATTCTGGTTAGGACACAGGTCGCCCAGCTAATTTCCATAGGCATGGCAAATGAATAAAAAAAGGGGTTGTTAAAGCACAAACCATCGTAGAGGAAACATCTTAACACCATTAAAAAACCAAAAACATTACAGATAGGGGCACAAAAGTTATAGTAAATAGTATGCAGTGGTAAATAAGACACCAGATTTGGACAGAGCTGAAACCTTACAGCTTTTAAACACAGAAGTCTAAATATAACCTTTTTGATAAGCACTATAACCCCCAGTCGGGAGGAAAGAAGCGAAAACTTATGTTTATCTTTAATAGCAAAATGCAAACACGGCTTTAACTTTACATTGGTTTTAATTCAGTTCCCCTCCTTTTCACAGAGGGTATTTATGGTCAGTCGAAGACGACCTTCCAGCTTGGAAGTTTAACTGGTTTCTTTTAAAACGAACCCTTTAGTTCCGGTCTGTGTTTTACCGACAATGTTGCCGAAGATCCCAAGAGGACGACTCCTCTTTAACCTCATCCCTTTTTCTGAAACGCCGAGCCTTAACAGTTAAAGGAAGCAACTCAGAGTGGGTCAGATACTTCTTACCGGGTGGCCACTGCAACGCACCCTAAAGCCTAACATGATCTTCCAACCTGCAAAAACAAAAGAAGGATGAAGAGACGTTAAAACCACCATTAACAGCACATGTACATTCCTGAGGAAACACAGGGATTACCATAAATCTTGAAAGGAAGGACTTACCACGTGGCTGTAATGCTGGAGTTTCCTTCTGTTAGCAGAAAACCTACCCATGGGCGTATCGTAGCAACAGAACGCTCACGGCCTCCCAGCCCTAAGGGAAAGGTGAAAGGCTTGACCCCCGCACGATGGGGCGTTGTCCCAGATGGGTCTTTCATCTGGTTTTCAGCCGGAGCAAGAGGTGGGATGTGAACCCTTCGGCGCAGAACTGGAAATTCAAGTCTCCCACGACCAAGTGAATTAACTGGGACTTCTATCTCCAGCGAATTCCAGACGTTAATTACCACCTGATCCATGACCGTGCCGAAATCTCCCTTTTGATTAGGGTGCCAGTACCTTGGGATATGACATCCAATCCCCTACAGGCCAACTCAGTCTTTGCTGACGGGAAAGGTACTGCGAGTTAATTCAGAGCTACTTAAAAACCTGAACTCGCCCAGTGGAGTGTCTTTTAGTAGGCCCGACCTCCAGGATAAACATGGGCAAATTTAAAACGTCATGATTGGTTGTACGAATTCTGGGGCAGGTACTTAATGTTAAGCCTCTCGTTATCACATCCGGTTAAGAGTAAACCCCTCCATGCAGCAGCCTGCAAGTCATATGAGAATGGGTTAAGTTTCTGATGCTATCGTGACCCTTGTTAGAGAAGACCTCACCTCCGTGGAAGTAACTAACGAGACTCTTTATTCAAAATCGCAAGATGGAAAACGACCTTCGTAAATGTGTAAAAGGATAACGTTTGGTTTGTAAACTAATAGATATACCACGACTTGCTTTCATCCTGTGAGGTGTGTGTTTGGCCTTTATACCACCATATTTTTCATCGTATATAGTCTACAGAAAATGTGCATTACGACCCTTGCAGACCATAGAACTTACCTCGTCTTGCTTATAGCCTAGAGAGCGGGTATAATGACCTTAGGTGAAACATAGAAGTGAACATCAATAATCATATAGCCTATAAAAGTATGTATGAATGTTAACTGGTACATGTGTTGGTTAAAATTAATGTTATTTAATTCACCTTGATTTAATTATCGACCGAAGGACGTAAACTTCGAGCTGCTACACTATATGTGCGGGAAAGGTAGTTTTAATGCTTATGCTGATAGCAACTTAAAGAAATTCTAGTCTACTTTCAAACGAAAATGAAATAGATGAAGCAACTACTGCATTTGAAAGATCAAATGCTAAGGATTACTAGATCTGTTCTTAGAGAAAAGAAAATCAATTTAGTGACCACTATCTTACTATCAAACTCAATTTAACATACAGTAGCCTACAACAATCTTCCAAAGAAATTCTAAACTACAGCAATCTTCCAAAATAGTACTAAACTACAACAATCTTCAGCTTCAACAATTATGGTTTACTCTTCAAAACAAACAAACTGCAATGAGTATGCTCAGTCAATCTCAACGACCTTGTATTATATCTAAACTCCAGTTGTTAACCCTACAGAGTCTAATACTTAAATCTACGCATACACTTCTCAAATAATTGCTGAAATAAAACCTGTTACCTCTTAACTCAAAATTATCCACACACAGTCTATCAAAAGGAAGGTTGGCTTGCTGCTACTGTCTAAATATACCCTGTTTGCGTTTTGTGAATACAAATGCACACAAGAGAATGCTGGGATTATTCAGAAAGTGCTCACCAATGAATATTAGAGCTGTTCAAGAAATATTCACTTATTCTTGTCTATATATATATACTATGAAGCTGGTGTTCAATCCTAGGAAACAGTGCTATAGACTATAATTCTTTTCCTTCATTCAATGCCAAGAAGCATGATTCCAACTCCTATTTAGTCACTATTCAAAAAACTGTTTAATAGACCCTAGATGCTTTGTAAATTGAAATATTTAAACCTTCTGCTACTGTAAATTCTTTTTAAATCCACACACTACAATGCGAGACTACCCTATAGTTTTGTGAGCTCAAAAGTCAAAAGAATGGAACTAACACTAACAGCAAAAAGGAAATATGAAATCCAATCTATTCTCTTCATGAAATCGATTCTCCAACAATCTGAGTCAAGTTCATCACACAGCTTATCAATACCATAACCATCAATAAACAATCCACGCTGAAAACCAGAGAGGGTTTTAAATACAAACTGTTCCTAAATCTATTCAACAGGCTAGATCAATTGCAAATGATATTAACTAATAATCTGCAGACATACATTCTATTTCAACTTCACAAATGAGCAAAACCATTAACATCCCATAAAAACTGTGTCAAAGGATAAAAACATTACTCTACTTACTGCAAAACACACAACGCCTAAATATAAAGGATCGGTGTTGAAGGGGGCCCTGCCCTCAACTCCTTCCAATTCTAAATCACAACTTTAAAGAAGTTAACACTGGATCTACTGATGAAATAGAGTTTTACAGTCTTCTCTGAGTATCTATCCTTACTTAGGGTTTCAAGGTTCATTTTATACTGAAAATACAAAGTAAAATCGACCTTGAAGCAAAGATCAATCCAGCTAACAATCCTACACCTATCTCGGCATATCTGAACCAAAGATAGGAGCTCAAATCCCCTAAAATCCACATACTGCTAAAGATGGAAAACAACAGCTCCTCGAAGGAAGGACATCCCTGAAACAGCACCTGAAAAATCTGCATAGATATCTGGAAGGCGATGTGAATCCAAGAGACATCTCCACTGTGGATAGAATCCCCAAATAGCTGGTTCAACTAGCATAAATCTTCCTTGGAGCACCGAAACTACTGCACGAAAGAAACAAAGACCCATTAGTTGACCAAGTATTTAAATGGAGGCTTAAAGGTCCAATTATATGCATAAAACAAGGAAAAATAATGAATAAGTAATTAAAAATCACTTACCAAGGCCTAGCAATGTTGATCTCCCAAAAAGACATAATCATGTACAAACAAAACTGATTATTATTTGATTCCATAAGACTTAAGCTAGAAAATATTGTACTGAATAGTCAAAATAGGAGACCAACATCTCCCCCAGACTGAAGGTCTTGCATGTCCCTATGCAAGAAAGTTTCAGATGAACAAAATTTGGAACTCAAAGTAGATGATCAATCCTTGGATGCAACTCCAGAAACCGAGGCTGAGGTATTAAATAGAACTTGAACCTGAGGAGGAGACGGGGCAGTTTGTTGTTGTACATTAACTAATTGTTCAAACTGTTTATCTTTCTTCTTTAACTGTTTCCGAAGACTGCGATTTGTCCCTGTAACCTCATCAACCAAAGTTTGTAGAGAAGCTACCTTAGCCTTTAAAATGGCATTTTCCTGCTTGACGAACCGATCCAATCTCACATACTTTTGCAACTTCTTTGTCAGTTTAAAATTCTTCTGCCTAAAATAATCAATTCCCTGTGCTAAATCCTCCGACTTATGAGATTTAGCAGATTTTGATTCTGATTTGGAAAGTGATGCCTTGGCAGATTTTAGACTTGATTTTGAAGGGGAAGCTGTCAGCAAATGTTCACTGACAGGACTTGACATTGTAGAATGATGAGGAGAACCAAGAGAATCAGAGTTTTCATGGGAAGATGAAGCATTGGATGATGACAATTCAACATGGATAGGCTCTTTACCCTTGGATTCCCTTTTTCCCTCTTTAGCAGCCATGCTGCGAGTAAATCTTCTATTGGACAAAACAAACAAGTTTTCATGAACCTTATCTCCCCCAGACCGAGAGCTAACACACTGTCCCTTAGAGATTATAGACCTCTTAGTATGTAATGGGGCAGGTTTCTTACAACTGTTAACAGCTGGTTCATGAGGGTAATCATTTTGGTGAACAGAATTGTTTGCAAAGGAAGCTTTCTCCACAAAATCAGGGATACAAGGCTCACCTAACTCATTCCCCAGGGAGGTTTTAAGATGAGAATTAGACAGTTTATGTACGAATTGCTCCCATACCCGGTCTGTCTTCTTTAATTCAGCTAAAATGAGCATTTTAATAAGTCCATGATGGTAAAGACTGTGAGTTGGATGCTCTAAGTTTTTTCTAACCTGTGAAGCCATCTTACTTAAGCTTTTCCAAAAATAGAATGGTAAATTCAGAAGCTTACCGAACTCAAAGTGAGCTAATAGGAGAAAATGACAAGCTTTGTAAGTGGAAAATCGGCCTTCACAGGTAATCAACTTACTGATGATCATCAGAGAATTGTGAAATTCATCTCTAACCCAGAGCTTGGAGAAGCCCTTGTCACCTTTCACAGCTAAGAACTCAGGTTTGAAAACACAGTCATATTCCGTCCGTGGCAACCGAAAGTTCTTAAACCACCTATCCCCTGTGCGTGGGAGCCCCGTAGCTAATGCAATTGACTCCTCTGTGACTGAAAACTCCAAGGACCCGACCTTGGCTGTATGCCCGTCAAAACTCAAAGCAAATTGTAAAGAAACAGCATCATCGTGGCCCTGTAAATTGGTTAAAAACGAATACCACCCAGCCCGAATGAACATCTCCTTGCATGCTATAAACTCGGGTATGGCTAACAACTGCTCATATGCTGAGGGTTCATGCCGGTCAAGCATGGTGAAGACAGGAAAAGAGAAGAACAACGAAATAGCAGAGATATCATACAGTCAATTTTGTGGGCAATGGAAAACTTCATCAACGGTTCTCTTCACCGATGAGGGTAAAACTAGAAACAACCCGATAAAATTATGGTAAAGGGTGGTAATAATCAGCAGACGTGGTGAGGACATCATTGTGAGCCGAGGTTCGTGTCATCCACATTAGAACACGTTTAATACACCGTAACCTCTTGCATTTACGAATTAGATCAATGTTATAAATTTCATCAAAGATTACAAATCGATAACAAGGAATGATATATTGCCAAAGGTTAACACCGTAAATACTTTACAAATAAACATTGGTGTATTAATTAAATAAATGCCAAAGTTATTATGATAATCCATAGCTCATCGACTTTTGTATTAACGGCAAAAGCATTTAATTATAATCATAATCCTTAATTAAGACTTAGCCAATTATACAACCTTCCTTACCTTCATCAACGTTCATTACCTTTACCATATACATACCAATTTTCGAATGTTTCTTTCGGCACCCCATACGGCACTCAATCCGGCACTTCAACAAATTTTAAAATATAGCAGTACTTTCAGGCTGATAAAGATAAACAAGAATTACCAGCATATGTTGAAGAAGTATTAATTGCCAGCATCCTTAGCAGCTGTAGTGTTATTGAAACAAATGTACTCAAAACAGTGATGTTAAAACAATTTAACTCTCCCAAAATACACCACTCAGATGAGTAAAAAAAAATAAGTGAACTGGATTAAAAATTTGTTTGACCCCCAACAGTTTCGTGACAAAATTACCTCATTGCAAGGTTGCTGCTTCACCTAATTACACAGAAAACTAAACTGTGTTATGAAATCAATTTTTATTAACAAAACAAAACAACAATCAGGAATGCAGACTTCAATCAATCACCCTTACTCCTATGTAACTACAATTCTCAAACAATTATAAATGCAGACTTCATCCTTGTCATTCATACAGAATTTTTTCCACCAAGACATGTGCCATAAGACAAGAGGAATACTAACAGAAGCTAATGGGGTACTGGTCCACTTTGACTCAGCTTCACACAGGATAGTTTGAGTAGTGCAACAAACAGTACTAAAATTCTCAGCTGTGTTTAGGACTTCAGAAAATATCAGGCATAAACCCTTTTTTTCACAAGAACCAGGTAACCCAAAATTCAGAGCAGCTGGAGATGATTATCAACTGGCTATCAACTGATTTTTTCAAACAATTTATTTAAATTTTATTTAACCACCCTTATGACCTCTCTTTTACCTTTACATAGGTACATTGTTCATACAGACAAGTATAGATGAGGCTTTTAAAGGAGATATTAGAGTCATAACTCACTGCCAGCGAGCCCGTTCAGTACTCCGGTGGGGTAACTGTAACATCTAAGAAGCTTCTTCCCCAAGCAGATGCCCCATTGCCAACAGGCCTATTTAGCACCCTAATGGGTTTGCCTGTTTATACCACAGGTCTGTACCCGCTGCCAGCGGACTTGTTCAGTATCCCGGTGCGTTAACCTCTTGCACCCGTTTTCTATCAGAGGCCCTTGTCCCAATTTCATCTTAAAGATAAAGTTTATGATTTGCTCAAGCATAGATGAGTGGGGGAGCTACTCTGAAAACCATCTAGGAGTGGGATGGTACCAGAATTGGAAGAGTATTCTTTGTACATGCCTATAAGAATTTGCCCAAATGAACAACTAACCTTTGCAATTGTATAAAGTGAAAGTCATAAAGTGGCATCACAAAAATGTATATATATGTATTTGATATTATAGAAGCCAATAGATAATAACCACCAGACTGCCCAGTCCTGGATACCTTTTTCAAAATGGTACCTGACTTAAAAATAACTTAATGCCCATAGCTGTTACTAAAAACAATTCCCTCGCTCCATCTAGTGTGAAATCGAGTCAAATGGTCCTAGCAACCCATAAGTTCGTAAGCAAAAACCACTTTGGAAGCTTAAAGCTCTGATAGAGGCAATGCCCGGTGGATAAGTACTCATATGAATAACGAGGACAGTTCTGAAAAACCTGACAGCACACAGATATTTACCTGATACAGAAATTCTAATTACCAATGCAACTTAGAAATTTACCAAATTAGCACAGTCCTTTGCAAAACAATCAATGGCTGAAAATAGAAACAATAACAAAAGAATTCCCTGTTGTTTTTTCAAAACATCCTAAGCCTGAAAAGAATATCTGCATCCTTCAAAAAGAAACCTACTAAAGCAAATTCCTGTACATATATACAAAAACAATTTCATTGAATGTTACTGTGAGGAAGTGGGAGATGAAGAAGTCATTCCTTCACCTACCAGCTCTAGTCCAGATTGCTGACTCATGGTATGAATGAACTCTTGCTTAGAAGGAGGTTTATGATATACCTTTAACCGATGTCCATTCACCACAAAGGCAGTTTGTTCTTCATTAATTGTCTTTATTTTGACAGAACCATTATCAAAAACAGTCACAATTTCATATGGTCCCATCCATCTGGTGGTAAGCTTACGTTTGAAATGTTTGAACTGTGAGTCAAACAACAGAGCCCAATCACCTTCTTCAAAAGTTTTCTTCTTCAAAAATTTATCATGCCACTTGGTCTGCTGATTCTGTATTAAAACAGTTCGTTGGACAACATCTTGTCTGATTTCATCGAGCTCATTTAATTGCATCAGCCTCTGCTCCTGAGCTTCATCTAAATTCAAGCTCAATTGTGTAGCAGTACAAAAAGTCTTCACCTGAAATTCTATAGGAAGCAGAACCTGTTTCCCATAAACAAGCTGATATGGGGTATACCCTGTGGTATTTCTCCACGTAGTTCTGTAAGCCCACAGTGCCTTTGGTAACCTGTCTGCCCAGTCTTTGTGATGCAGCTGTACAGTCTTAGTTAAAATGGATTCTAACACCTTATTTGTTGACTCCACCTGCCCATTTGCTTGGGGGTGGTAAGGAGAAGATTTATAGTGATTAATCCCATATTGTTCTGTAAGTGCTTTCATTGATTTAGAGACAAACTGTGCTCCATTGTCAGTCACAATTTCACGAGGAATCCCAAAGCGAGTAAAAATTTCTTCATAAATAAACTCTATGACTGATTTCTCAGTGGCCCTCAATAGAGCTTTTGCCTCAACCCACTTAGTCACATAGTCGGTACAGACTAAAATATATCTCTTTTTCCTTGACATTGGTGAGATTGGCCCAACAAAGTCCAATCCCCATTTTTCAAAAGGTTCAATTTGTACCTGGGCTTGCAAAGGCATTTGATCAGCAGTAGTGGGTCTCCCCATTCTTTGACAGCTATCACAGCCCTGTACATATTTTTCAGCATCTTTAAAAAGTGCAGGCCAATAATACCCTTGATACAACACCTTATATGCTATCCTCTTGTCTGAAAAATGCCCTCCACAGGGTCCATCATGACAGGATTGAAGGATATCATACATCTCATCCTCCCTCACACACCTCCTAATAATCAGATCTGGACCGGTTCGAAAGAGGTCATTACCTACCCATGAGTAATTAGCACTTTGCTGTATGATTCTTCGTTTTTCATAGGATGACAGATGAGCAGGTATTTTCCCTGTGACCAAGTAGTTGTCTATATCTGCAAACCATGGCGTTTTAATAGAAACAACAAATAAATGTTCATCAGGAAAGGTATCATCTACAAGAACATTATCATCAGTATGAATCAATCTAGAGAGGAAATCCGCAACCAGATTTTCCTTCCCTGGTTTATCAACTATAGTAATGTTAAACTCCTGTAGCAAAAGAAACCATCTAGTTATTCTGCCACTAGTTATAGGTTTATTCATTAGAAATTTAATAGCAGAATGATCAGTATGAACAAATACCTCATAACCAGTAATATAATGCCGGAATTTATTGATGGCATGAACCACTGCTAGAAACTATTTTTCAGTTACTGTATAGTTTAGTTTTGTAGGTGTTAAATTTTTACTAATGAAATAAATGGCATAGTAATACTGGTTTTCTTTCTGTCCCAGCACCCCCCCTAAGGCAGTGTCTGAAGCATCAGTTTGTATGTGGAAAGGCAAAGACCAATTTGCCCCCCGCAGAACTGGTGTTGAAGACAATTCTGATTTTAAGGTGTCAAAGGCTGTCTGACAGTGTTGATCCCAACAAAAACCACTGTCTTTGACTAATAATTTGAACAGTGGGGCTGCTATCTTTGTAAAATTAGCAATAAACCTACGATAGTACCCCGCATGTCCCAGAAAACTTCTGACTTCTTTTTGTGTAGTTGGTGGAGATAAACCAGTAATGATTTCAATTTTTGTAGGGTCTACCTTAATACCTTCTGATGAAATATGGTGCCCTAAAACAATACCCTCAGTTAACATCATCTTACACTTTTCATGACTTAAAGCAAGATTTGTTTCTTGGCACCTAATTAAAACTTTCTCCAGGTTATCTAAGGCGTCCTTGAAATCATTACCGTAGACTGTAAAGTCATCCATATATATTTCCACACAATCATGGACTAAATCGGCCGAAATACCTAACACTGCCCTCTGAAAAGTGGCAGAGCGTTACACAGTCCAAATGGCAATACCTTGTAAGCATAAGTTCCCCATGGGCAGGTGAAATTAGTTTTTTCTTGATCCTCTGGGGCTATTCTTATCTAGTTATAGTATATACCCACTGTATCCATCCAGAAAAGAAAAATATTGTTTTCCTGACAAGGTATCCAAAACCTGATCTATGAAAGGAAGAGGGAAGTAGTCTCTGAGAGTTGCTTTGTTTAATTCACGAAAATCAACACATTCTCCACTTACCTCCCTTCTTCGAGACAATCACCAACGGAGATACCCATTTGCTATCAGAAATGGGATAGATGAAATCTGCATCCAGTAATTTTTGTAATTCATCCTTCACAATGTCTTTAAGCGCAGGATTCATTCTTCTCTATGGCTGCCTTACTGGTCTAATATTTTCTTGCGTATAGATGTGATGAATGCATGTATCAGGGTGAATGCCTTTCATGTCCGTATAAATCCAAGCAAATGCCCCAGACTGTGCTTTGAGTAAATTAACTAACTGATTTTGCTGGTCTTGAGGCAGATTTGCATTGATAAACAAAGACCTTCCTGGACCAATCTCTATTGGTATAGTTGAGGCTCCAACCTTCTCATATATGAATAAAACTACTGATGATGAGGTGGCTGAAGGGTAGTACTATTCTTGAAAATCTTCTGTGAAAACATTGTCTAAGTTAGAGAAGGACTGGGGGAACTCAATACTAGTAGTGGCTGAGACAAATTGTTCTAGGATATCATCCTCAGTCTAGTCTTCCAGCCCCCTAGTTTGACTAATGGACTATAAGGGTTGTTCCACGTCCTCATCCCCGTAAGGACTCTCTAGCCATAGCATGTTTTTTGATACAGGCTGTGCTGGGGGATAAATAATAAGATTCTGTAGAGAGGTGCCATTAGATATAGTTAAAATGCCTTCTCTACAACCTATAAAGGCATTGGTCGTGGCTAACTAGGGCCTGCCTAGTATAACAGGATGTTCCCCCATTGGGTGTTTAGTTTGGAGTACTAGAAAATCCACTGGATACTCCCACGAAGCTATTGTGACAGTAATGTCATCTAAGGCCCCCACAGGTTTGATTGTGCTCCTATCAGCCAACTCCAAAATAGTAGGAGTAGTTCTGAGGAGATTATGCAACTGAAGTCTCTGCATGGTGGTCATAGACATGACATTAATGGCAGCCCCCAGGTCGACTAGAGTGTTTCCTATTGGAATCTCATTAATGCAAATGGTCACCACTAGGTTCCCAGGATTTGCAAATTTTGGAGGTAAGGAACAGTCTGAAATGTAGTTGGACAGCTGGCCTAAAACATGTATTGTGGGTGGGTCTTTCTGTTTTCGACCAGGTTTCTTTAAGCACAGTTCCCTTACCAGTTTTGAATAGATAGGGACATCTCTAATAGCTTGAAGTAGTGGAATCTTGATACAAACATTTTTCAACTCATTTTCCAAATCAAATTGTGGACGAAACACATTCTTCTCTATTAATAACCTCTCCGGGTAAGGGGGGTTGTTATTCATTTGTGGATGAGCAGATGATTGGGAATGAGTTCCCAGTGCTTGAGTGTTTTCTGAGGCAATCTTCACTTCTTCTTCCTTTGTAATCTCTTTTTCAGCGTTTTCTTCTCCAGTCTCTTCGTGAATAATCACTGTTGGAGGGGTTTTATTTAATGTCTTCCCAAACCTTAATTGTATTTCCTGTAAAGGCGCTGAATGGATTACGTAAGTTGGGGCCATTTTAATTTCAGCATTATGAAGAGGCTGGGAAGGTCTGTTATTAGGGTTTGGGATAGGTTGGGCTAGCAACAACGTGGGTCTAGGTGGGTTTGGATTTTGATATTGTTGTGGAACTGGGGGTATAGGAGGAAGTGTAGGTGGTGTAAAGCTTGGTAATAGCTACTGCATATTGGGGGGCATTGGACAGTAACTAGGAGGGGTTGTTGATTGTGTTCCTCCATAGGGCTGTCCTTGTGGTCCCCCATATGACTGTCCTCGCCAGTCTTGCTGCCATGGTTGGGTCTGGGTAGGCTGAGAAGGCCAATTCTGCCACATTTGTGGGTTCCATGGCTGCTGGGTTTGGAAAAACAGGTTCTGGGTACATGTTTTGGGGTCTAGGATGCCAAGGCCTTCTTGATGCATATGATGGATCCATAGGTTCAGCATTAAGCTTATAAAAAGCTTGCAGCTTTGGTAAAGAAGGGCAATTGTCAATTGGGTGTTTATCAGAGCAAAGAGCACAGACTGAAATGGTATTAAGAGGGCACTCTTTCAAAGGGTGTCTTTTTCTGCATTTAGGGCAGAATATGTGTAGTGCTGCTATGTCCTCTTCCTATTGCAGTTTCTTTGTTTTTAATGCATCAAATTGGGAACTCAAGGTGCCTAAAATGTCAGTTTTAAAATTTTCTAGCAGGTTCCCCAATTCAACTCTTGTGATCCCACTAGTTCCTGATGTCCTAGAAATGCGGGAAGGAGCTTCCCTTGTGTTTTTTCTTGCTTTGGCTCTACTCCTAGAATATTTTCTACATAGTTCAGTAATCTCCTCAAAGGATTTATGAGATACATCACCTGAGGCCATCAGGTTGAGGATTTCCACATACTCATCCAGAATCCCTTTCAGGAAAAGGGTTCTGACTGCATCCTCCTGTAAGGTATTATACTTAGATTTCTGCAATACAAAACAAAATCGTTCTAGGAATTCCTCAAGACTCTCTTCTTCATGTTGTTGCATTTTAAAAATATCATTTTGGGAGTCTCTTGGTCCACAGTAGTCTCGGTATTTTCTGAGGAAAGCACTCTTCATTTCTTTCCAAGTTCGGATAGTGGATTCCCCCAGGCTCATGAACCATCTAAGTGCAGAATCCTTAAGGGTGGCTGGAAATAGTTTTAACTTTTGTGCATCCTGTAGATAATTATAACTCCTGCATAAGATGTCAAACTCAAATAGAAAAGTATCCAGATCTTCATTACTTTTCCTGTAAAAGGTAGGTAATGAAGATACTGGGATATTTTTCATACTGACATCCCGTGCAAGATCCAGAATGGGGAAGCCAAAAGTTGTTTCAGTTCGTCCCTCATGTTCTCCCTCCCCTTCCATATGGTGTCCGGTTTCTTTATCACCTATAACAAGAGGGTTCCTAAACCAATTGACACCTAACCTGTCTCTTCTTGGGGATGGAATGCAATCCCAACGGTCTGGCCTAGGCCAAGATTGAAGATTGAAAGGTAAATCTGTGGTAGATTCTACTTGAGAAACCACCGGGTTCTGAGTATGTCCGAGAAGAGAATTTACTCTTTCTATGTTCACTGTGTCCTCCAAGTTGGAATCTCCCTTTGAAGGTGAGGCTTGTTGGGTCTGTGGGATCTCTACTGAATGTAATTGTTCACTGAGTATAACCTCAGTTCCTGTTGGTTTGGTCCCTAATTCCACTGAATTTTGAGTATTATTGTTTTCAGTTTCGTTGCTGGTGTTCCTATCCCTAGGGTTAGTGAGGGGGGAGGGTTCTGTTTCCAAAAAGATCGGAATGAACTTTAATGAATCTTCCCCTACTATTTCTGGGTCTCATCAAGACAATTACTGAAAATAATAAGAAAATAAATCGAAATACCTATGCTACAAATGGGTTTGAAGGAACCTATTATACAAATGCACAAGTTTGTCTTACCGCCCCTTCTCCTCCAATTTGCAACAACTAGTCACGCCTACAAATGCTGTGAAATTAAATTGCTGAGAGTAAACACACCAAAACTTGCAAAAAAAAGAACACACTTGAGTGGAATTAAATTGCAAGAAAGTAAACACACTTTTGCAGCAATATAAATTAAACATGTGAAAAAAACAAACACACTTATGAGAAAGGAACAACAGGGATTTGGGGCAACCCACTAAAGTGGATGCGTCAGGCTGTTACAACACGGGAATCCCGTAGTAAATTCGTTTTTGTGTCTTATCATTTTCCCTCCACCTTGCTGTATAATGTAAAGAAAACCTATCTACCCCTATAGCCACAAATTCATAGAAAACGAGCAAAATGCCGGCTTACCTTGGAGCAACTCCCTGGCAACGACGCCAAAAATGTTGGTTAAAATTAATGTTATTTAATCCACCTTGATTTAATTAGCCACGTAAACTTCGAGCTGCTATACTATATGTGCGGGCAAGGTAGTTTTAATGCTCATGCTGATAGCAACTTAAAGAAATTCTAGTCTACTTTCAAATGAAAATGAAATAGATGAAGCAACTACTGTATTTGAAAGATCAAATGCTAAGGATTACTAGATCTGCTCTTAGAGAAAAGAAAATCAATTTACTGACCACTATCTTACTGTCAAACTCAATTTAACATATAGTAGCCTACAGCAATCTTCCAAAACAACACTAATCTTCCAAAGAAATTCTAAACTACAACAATCTTCCAAAATAGTACTAAACTATAGCAATCTTCAGCTTCACCAATTATGGTTTACTCTTCAAAACAAACAGCCTGCAATGAGTATGCTCAGTCAATCTCAACGACATTTTATTATATCTAAAATTCAGTTATTAACCCTATAGAGTCTGATACTTAAATCTACACAAACACTTCTCAAATAATTGCTGAAATAAAACCTGTTACCTCTTAACTCAAAATTATCCACACATAGTCTATCAAAAGGAAGGTTGGCTTGCTGCTACTGTCTAAATATACCCTGTTTGCGTTTTGTGCATACAAATGCACACAAGAGAATGTTGGGATTATTCAGAAAGTGCTCACCAATGAATATTAGAGCTGTTCAAGAAATATTCACTTATTCTTGTCTACATATATATACTATGAAGCTGGTGTTCAATCCTAGGAAACAGTGCTGTAGACTATAATTCTTTTCCTTCATTCAATGCTAAGAAGCCTGATTCCAACTCCTATTTAATCAACATTCAAAAGACTGTTTAACAGACCCTAGATGCTTTGTAAATTGAAATATTTAAACCTTCTGCTACTGTAAAGTCTTTTTAAATCCACACACTACAATGCGAGACTACCCTATAGTTTTGTGAGCTCAAAAGTCAAAAGAGTGGAGCTAACGCTAACAGCAAAAAGGAAATATGAAATCCAATCTATTCTCTTCATGAAATCGATTCTACAACAATCCGACTCAAGTTCATCACACAACTTATCAATACAATAACCATCAATAAACAATCCACGCTGAAAACCAGAGAGGGTTTTAAATACAAACTGTTCCTAAATCTATTCAACAGGCTAGATCAATTGCAAATGATATTAACTAATAATCTGCAGACATACATTCTATTTCAACTTCACAAATGAGCAAAACCATTAACATGCTATAAAAACTGTGTCAAAGGATAAAACATTACTCTACTTACTGCAAAACACACAACGCTTAAATATAAAGGATCGGTGTTGAAGGGGGACCTGCCCTCAACTCCTTCCAGTTCTAAATCACAGCTTTAAAGAAGTTAACACTGGATCTACTGATGAAATAGAGTTTTATAGTCTTCTCTGAGTATCCATCCTTACTTAGGGTTTCAAGGTTCATTTTATACTGAAAATACAAAGTAAAATCGACCTTGAAGCAAAGATCGATCCAGCTAACAATCCTACACCTATCTCGGCATATCTGAACCAAAGATAGGAGCTCAAATCCCCTGAAATCCACATTCTGCTAAATATGGAAAACAACAGCTCCTCGAAGGAAGGACATCCCTGAAACAACACCTGAAAAATCTGCATAGATATCTGGAAGGCGATGTGAATCCAAGAGACATCTCCACTGTGGACAGAATCCCCAAATTGCTGGTTCAACTAGCATAAATCTTCCTTGGAGCGCCGAAACTACTGCACGAAAGAAACAAAGACCCATTAGTTGACCAAGTATTTAAATGGAGGCTTAAAGGTCCAATTATATGCATAAAACAAGGCAAAATAATGAATAAGTAATTAAAAATCACTTACCAAGGCCTAGCAATGTTGATCTCCCAAAAAGACATAATCATGTACAAACAAAACTGATTATTATTTGATTCCATAAGACTTAAGCTAGAAAATATTATACCGAATAGTCAAAATAGGAGACCAACAACATGGTTCGTTATGAATTCACCGACCCACGTTAAACTACAAAGGGAACATGCTAACCTTTAAAACAAATCTTGAAATGTATGATAAGGGTTATACATAGTGAAAAACTAAATGTGACTTTAAAATGTATGATAAGGGTTATACGTAGTGCAAAATCTAAATGTGACTTTTAATGTATGGTGCAAGGGTTAAATTAAAAATGTAAGGTAAAAATGGAAATCAATGTAGACTATTTCATGCAGTAAAAACCCTTGCGCGTAGGTACTACAAAAAATTGAAAGCATAACACCTTCGTTAGATCCTTTACCTGGGGACTTGCCTAGGTGACTTTTCTTTAGTTGAGTTTTCTCCCGAGCACAGTCAAGTGTACCAAGTGCGAAGAGGAAACTACCCCTTACTAAGGTGCTGTAGGAGGAAAGCCCCTTTTTCTTACAGATACTTGTGAGATTCATTGAGCCAACAAGTTTAACAGTAATTCTTTTAGCTGGGTTATGCACCTGTCAATAAGAAGAAGACATTAGCCGGGGCTAAGTAATAAGCATATTCATACTCTATGCATGTTCCCTTACTGTAAAAAGACTCTCTGTCTCTAAACACATCTTAGCTAGCATGGATTTTTCAAACTATGCAGAGATAAGTACAAAATCGGAATTAAACTTGTGTCGTGAAAGATTTTGTTTCAGTAGTTTTACGTGAAAGTAACCTAAGGTAAATGAAGGGAATTTTTTTTTTTTGAGGTACACTACATATGGTATCAGAGCACAAGTTAAACTCTGTAGCCTGATGGGAACATCTCATTTTATATTGCTCAACCTTATTCTAACAAACATTCTAACAAACTGCTGAAATTGTTGAATTGTGTACATGGGCAATTTCTGACTTCACAGGACATACCATGGCATCCCTGAATGAAAACCAGCTGGATGTCTATGTTTTGTTTTGAATTGCTCGCACTCTAAGAATTTAGACAGATACTCGACTAAATCAGACTTTAAACCTGTCAAAAAGAACTGTTTTCTCAGACTAGTTATCATTTTCTGATAACCGGGATGACCTGCAAACGACAGTTTGTGCATCTCATTCAAAATAAAAAGTTTGATTTCCAAATTTTTTAGGTATGTACAATCTGTCCTTAAACCAAATAAGACCCTTATGGCTGATTCTGAAATCTGTCACGTTTAAGTTTACCTCATTATTCTGTATTTCGCTAAGTAGCTTTGCATATTCAACATCCAGTGTACTTGTTGTTTTTACCCTGTCCAAGAGGTCACTCTTGGGTTGACTCAATATTAACTCACTAATTCCATGAGTTCTTTGTCTAAGTGCGTCTGTGACCTTATTTTCCTTACCCTTAATATTCCTTACCTCAAAATCAAACTTGCTGAGGAAAGCCATCCATCTTGCTTTCCTGACATTCAGTGCTGATTATGTAAACAAATTTTTCACACAGGTATTATGAGTTGGCAACAAGAATTTGTTCTCCAGTAAGTAATGGAGCCACATTTTTAAAGCATGAACCACAGCCGTTAATTCCATGTCATGAACCACATAGTTACACTCATGTTCTTTTAGCTTACGAGATTCGTAACATACCACATGTCCATCTTGAGACAGAACTCCTCCTACTCCTTCTTTGATGGCATCTGTACAGACCGTGTAGTCTTAATGGGGGTCCGCTGCTTTTAGGATAGGTGCTTTGGTTAATAACTCTTTAAGTTTGTCAAACATTTCTTTACATTTTGACGATCAAACAAACTGTATTCCCTTTTTTCTGCAAGGAGGTAATGGGATACGCAATTCTTGAGAACCCTTCGATAAATCTTCGATAATAGGCAGTAAGTGCCATGAATGACCGAATATCAGCTATATCCTTGGGCAAGGGCCAATTAGATATTGCCTTGATTTTTTGTGGGTCTACCGCAATTCCATCCTTGGATATAACATGACCCAAGTACTAAATTTAAGTTTTGAAAAACTCACACTTTTCCAGTTTGACATACAGTTGGTGCTCCCTTAAAGTTTGTAGTACTATCTGTTGGTCTCCTATTTTGACTGTCCACCACAACATTTTCTAGCCTAAGTCTTATGAAACCACATAATAATCAGTTTTATTAGTGTTGATTTGTACATGGTCATGCCTTTATGGAGATCAATGTTGATAGGTTTTGGTAAGTGATTTTTAAATGTTTATTCATTATTTTGATTAGTCTTTATGCATATAATAGGGCCTTTTAGTTTCATTTAATGATAGGTCGAGTAGTAAGCCTTTGTTCTTTCTTTTCTATGCAGGGATCTTTTTGTTACATGACTCAACGTTTGTCTCGGTGTTCCAAGGATGATTTATGCTAGTTGAACCTGAGATTTGGGGATTCTGTCCACATTGGAGATGTCTCTTGGACTCGCATCGCCTTCCAGATATCTATGCAGATTTTTCAAGTGCTGTTTCAGGGATGCCCTTTGTTCGAGGATCTGTTGTTTTCTCTCTTTAGTATTATGTGGATTTCATGGGATTTGAGCTCCCATCTTTGGTTCAGATATGCTGAGATAGTTGTAGGGTTGTTAGCTGTATCGATCCTTGTTTCAAGGTCGATTTTATTTTGTATTTTCAGTATAAAATGATTCTTGAAACCCTAAGTAAGAAAGGGATACTCAGAGAAGACTGTAAACTCTATTTTATCAATATATCCAGTATTTATCTTCTTTTAAAGTTGTGATTTAAGACTGGAAGGCGTTGAGGGTAGGGCCCCCTTCAACACCAATCCTTGGTATTTTAGTATTGTGTATTATGTAGTAGTAGAGTAACGTTTTCTTCTTTTGACACAGTTTTCTGGAATATTAATGGTTTTGCTCATCTATGAATTGAAATAGAATGCATGTCTGCAGATCATTAGTTAATCTCATTTGCATTTGATTTCACGCAAAGAATAGATTCAGGAGTGGTTTATATTTAAATTTCCTTTGGTTTTCAGTATGGGTTGCTTATTAACGATTACGGCAATGATAAACTGTGTGATAACTTTGATTTAATTTATTATAGAATCGATTTAATGAGAGTGAGAATAGATTGAAATTTCACCTTTCCTTTTCTGTCAGCATTGTAGTGATCATTGAATGATTACAAGATTGGTTTAGAATTCTGTAGGGTGCTTTTATTAAGTTGTGTGAATTTGAACAACATTTGCAGTATTTGTAAAGTTAGCAGAGGATTTAAGACTTTAATCCACAGAGTATCTACGATTTGTTAAATAGTCTTTTGAGTGGGTGATTAAATAGAAGCTGAAGTTATGCTATTTGTTATTGAATGAAGTTTGGAAAAGAGTCCTAGTCTATAACACCGTTTCCCTAGAATCAATATTAGTTTCATATTATGTATATATAGACAAGAACAAGTGAACGTTCCTTGAGAAGCTCTAATATTTATTGGTGAACATTATCTGAATAATCTCGGCATTCTCTTGTGTGCATTTATATGCACAAAACACAAACAGAGTATATTTAGATAACAACAGCGAGCCAAGCTTTCTTTTTGATAAGCTGTGTATTGACAATTTAGAGTTAAGAGGTCATAGGTTTTAATTCAACAATCATTTGAGAAGTGTTTGTGTGCATTAGACTTGGTAGGGTTAATGATTGGAGTTTAGATATAATACAAGGTTGCTGAGATAGACTAAGCATACTCATTTGATAGGTAAATTCTTTTCAGGTTGTTTGTTTTGAAAAGTAAACCATAGTTACTGTAGAGATTGTAGAAGGTTGCTGTAGTTTAGTATTGTTTTGAAATATTGTTGTAGTTAGTATTTTTTTGGAAGATTAGGATTGCTTTGAAGATTACTGTAGTTTCATAATGCTATAGGTTTCTGTAGGTTATATTGAGTTTGACAGTCAGCAAATTGATTTCCTTTTCTTTATGACAGAACTAGCAGTCCTTAGCATAGATCATCCAGGACAGCAATAGTTTCATCTATTTCATTTTCAGTTGAAAGTAGACTAGAATTCCTTTAAGTTGCTATCAGTATGAGCATAGAAACTACCTTGCGTGCACATATAGTGTAGCAGCTCGAAGTTTACATCCTCCGGTCGATAATTAAATCAAGGTGAATTAAACAACATTAATTTTAACCAACATTTCGGCGCTGTTGCAAGGGAGTTGCTCCAAGGTAAGCTGGTATTTTTCTCATTTTTTTATGAATTTGTTAACTGAGAAGTTCAGGTAGATAGGATTCTTTTACAGTACACAACAAGGTGGAGGGGAAACATTAAGACACAAAGACGAATTCACTATGGGATTCCCATGGTGTAACAGCCTGCCGCATCCACTTTAGTGGGTTTCCGCAAATTCTTGTTGTTTCCTTCTTGTAATTGTGTTTGCTTTTTTTTTTGCATGTTTGATTTATTTTGCTGAAGTGTGTTGACCTTTTCTGTAAAGAGTGTTTACTTTCTGCAGTTTAATTTCATGCAAGGGTGCTTGTCCTTTTGCAAGTTGGGTGTGTTTAATTTCCGCAATCTAATTTCACAGCAGTTTGTAGGTGTGACTAGTTGTTGCAGATTGGAGGAGAGGGGACGGTAAGACAAACCTGCTCATTTCATAACAGGTTCCTTCAAACCCATTTGTGGCACAGGTATTTCGATTTATTTTGATTAAAAGTCTTGTTATTTTTAGTAATTGTTTTGATGAGACCCAGAGATAGTAAGGGAAGATTCATTAAGGTTCATTTCGATCTTGTTGGAAACAGAAACCCCCCCCTCACTAACCCTAGGGATAGGAACACCAGCAACGAAATTGAACACAATAACACACAAATTTCAGTGGAATTAGGAACCAGCCCAGTAAGAACTGAGGATATACTCAGTGAACAGTTACATTCAGTAAGAATCCCACAGACCCAACAAGCTTCAACTTCAAAGGGAGACTCCAACTTGGTGGACACAGTGAACATAGAAAGAGTAAATTCCCTTCTTGGACATACTAAGAATCCAGTGGTTTCTCAAGTAGAATCTACCACAGATTTATCTTTCAATCTTCAATCTTGGCCTAGGCTAGACCATTGGGATTTCATTCCATCCCCGAGAAGAGACAGGTTAGGTGTCAATTGGTTTAGGAACCCTCTTGTTATGAGTGATCAGGAAACCAGACACCAGATGGAAGGAGAGGGAGAACATGAGGGACGAACTGAAACGACTTTTGGCTTCCCTATTCTAGATCTTGCATGAGATGTCAGCATGAAAAATATCCCAGCATCTTCATTACCTACCTTCTATGGGAAGAGTATTGAATATTCGGATACTTTTCTCTTTGAGTTTGACATCTTGTGTAGGAGTTACAATTATCTACAGGATGCACAGAAGTTAAAACTATTTCCAGCCACCCTTAAAGATGTTGAACTTAGGTGGTTTATGAGTCTA
>LPNX010683338.1:161540-178612 GCA_001517045.1 Pseudotsuga menziesii | reverse complement strand
TAGGCACCTTAAGCTCCCAATTTGATGCATTGAAAACAAAGAAACGACAAGAGGAAGAAGACATGGCAGCATTACACATATTCTGCCCTAAATGCAGAAAAAGACTCGCTTTGAAAGAGTGCCCTCTTAATACCATTGCAGTCTGTGCTCTTTGCTCTAATCCACACCCTATGGACAATTGCCCTTCTTTACCAGAGCTGCAAGTTTTTTACAAGCTTAATGCTGAACCTACGGATTCATCATATGCACCAAAAAGGCCCTGGCAGCCTAGACCCCAAAATATGTACCCAGAACCTGTTTTTCCAAACCCTGCATATTACTATCCTATGCAGCAATCTCAGCAGCCATGGAGTCCACAAATGTGGCAAAATTGGCCCTCTCAGCCAACTCAGACCCAACCATGGCAGCAAGGTTGGCGAGGACAGCCATATGGGGGACCTCAAGGACAGCCCTATGGAGGAACACAACATACAGCCCCATTACACACCCCTCCTAGTTACTGTCCAATGCCCCCAAATATGCAGCAGCTATTACCTGGCTTTACACCACCGACACTTCCTCCCATACCACCAGTTCCACAACAATATCAAAATCCAAACCCACCTAGACCCACGTTGTTGCCAGCCCAACCTATCCCAAATCCTAATAATAGACCTTCCCAGCCTCTTCATAATGCTAAAATTCAAATGGCCCCAACTTACGTAATCCATTCAGCTCCTTTACATGAAATACAATTAAGGTCTGGGAAGACATTAAATAAAACCCCTCCAGCAGTGATTATTCATGAAGAGACTGGAGAGGAAAATGCTGAAAAAGAGACTACAGAGGAAGAAGAAGTGAAGATTGCCTCAGAAAACACTCAAGCACTGGGAACTCATTCCCGAATCATCTGCTCATCCACAAGTGAATAACAACCCCCCTTACCCAGAGATGTTATTAATTGAGAATCCTGTGGTTCGTCCACAGTTTGATTTGGAAAATGAGTTGAAAAATGTTTGTATTAAGATTCCATTACTTCAGGCTATTAGAGATGTCCCTATCTGTTCAAAACTGGTAAGGGAACCGTGCTTAAAGAAACCTGGTCGAAAACAGAAAGACCCACCCACAATACACGTTTTAGGCCAGTTGTCCAACTACATTTCAGACTGTTCCTTACCTCCAAAATTTGCAAATCCTAGGAACCTAGTGGTGACCATTTGCATTAATAAGATCCCAATAGGAAACACTCTAGTTGACCTAGGTGCTGCCATTAATGTCATGTCTATGACCACCATGCAGAGACTCCAGTTACATAATCTCCTCAGACCTACTCCTACTATTTTGGAGTTGGCTGATAGGAGCACAGTCAAACCTGTAGGGGCCTTAGACGACATTACTGTCACAGTAGCTTCATGGGAGTATCCAATGGATTTTCTGGTACTCCAAACCAAACATCCAATGGGGGAACATCCTGTTATATTAGGCAGATCCTGGTTAGCCACGGCCAATGCCTTTATAGGTTGTAGAGAATGCATTTTAACTATATCTAATGGCACCTCTCTATAGAATCTTATTATTTATCCCCCAGCACAGCCTGTAGCAGAAAACATGCTATGGCTAGAGAGTCCTTACGGGGATGAGGACGTGGAACAACCCTTATCGTCCATTAGTCAAACTAGGGGGCTGAAAGACCAGACTGAGCATGATATCCTAGAACAATTTGTCTCAGCCACTACTAGTATTGAGTTCCCCCAGTCCTTCTCTGCCTTAGACAATGTTTTCACAAATGATTTTCAAGAACAATACTACCCTTCAGCCACCTTATCATCAGTAGTTTTATTCATAGATGAGAAGGTTGGAGCCTCAACTATACCAATAGAGATTGGTCCAGGAAGGTCTTTGTTTATCAATGCAAATCTGCCTCAAGACCAGCAAAATCAGTTAGTCAATTTACTTAAAGCACAATCTGGGGCATTCGCTTGGATCTATACATACATGAAAGGCATTCACCATGATACATGCATTCATCACATATATACACAGGAAAATATTAGACTAGTAAGGCAGCCACAGAGAAGAATGAATCCTGCACTTAAAGACATTGTGAAGGATGAATTACAAAAATTACTGGATGTAGATTTCATCTATCCCATTTCTGATAGCAAATGGGTATCTCCATTGGTGATTGTCCCAAAGAAGGGAGGTAAGTGGAGAATATGTGTTGATTTTCGTGAATTAAACAAAGAAACTCTCAGAGACTACTTCCCTCTTCCTTTCATAGATCAAGTTTTGGATACTTTGTCAGGAAAAAAATATTTTTCTTTTCTGGATGAATACAATGGGTACAACCAGATAAGAATAGCCCCAGAGGACCAAGAAAAAACCAATTTCACCTGTCCATGGAGAACTTATGCTTACAAGGTACTACCATTTGGACTGTGTAACGCTCCTGCCACTTTCCAAAGGGCAGTGTTAGGTATTCTGGCTGATTTAGTCCATGACTGTGTGGAAATATATATGGATGACTTTACGGTCTATGGTAATGATTTCAAGGAAGCTTTAGATAACCTGGAGAAAGTTTTAATTAGGTGCCAAGAAACAAATCTTGCTTTAAGTCATGAAAAGTGTAAGATGATGTTAACTGAGGGTATTGTTTTAGGGCACCACATTTCATCAGAAGGTATTAAGATAGACCCAGCAAAAATTGAAATCATTACTAGTCTATCTCCACCAGCTACACAAAAAGAAGTCAGAAGTTTTCTAGGACATGCGGGGTACTATCGTAGGTTTATTGCTAATTTTATGAAGATAGCAGCCCCATTGTTCAAGTTATTAGTCAAAGACAGTGGTTTTTGCTGGGATCAACACTGTCAGACAGCCTTTGACACCTTAAAGTCAGAATTGTCTTCAACACCAGTTCTGCGGGGGCCAAATTGGTCTTTGCCTTTCCACATACAAACTGATGCTTCAGACACTGCTTTAGGGGGAGTACTGGGACAGAAAGAAAACCAGTCTTACTATGCCATTTATTTCATCAGTAAAAATTTGACACCTGCAGAACTAAACTATACAGTAACTGAAAAAAAGTTTCTAGCAGTGGTCCATCCCATCAATAAATTCTGGCATTATATTACTGGTTATGATGTATTTGTTCATACTGATCATTCTGCTATTAAATTTTTAATGAATAAACCTATCACTAGTGGCAGAATTACTAGATGGTTGCTTTTGCTATAGGAATTCAACATTACCATAGTTGACAAACCCAGGAAGGAAAATCTAGTTGCAGATTTCCTCTCCAGATTGACTCATGCTGATGATAATGTTCATGTAGATGATAGATTCCCTGATGAACATTTATTTGCTGTTTTTATTAAAACACTATGGTTTGCAGATATAGCCAATTATTTGGTTATAGGGAAATTACTTGCTCATCTCGAAAAACGAAGAATCATCTAGCAAAGTGCTAATTACTCATGGGTAGGTAATGGCCTCTTTCGAACCGGTCCAGATTTGATTATCAGGAGGTGTGTGAGGGAGGATGAGATGTATGACATCCTTCAAGCCTGTCATGATGGGCCCTGTGGAGGCCATTTCTCAGACAAGCGGACAGCATATAAGGTGTTACATCAAGGGTATTATTGGCCTGCACTTTTTAAAGATGCTGAAAAATATGTACAGGGCTGTGACAGCTGTCAAAGAATGGGGAGACCCACTGCTGCGGATCAAATGCCTTTACAAGCCTAGGTACAAATTGAACCTTTCAAGAAATGGGGATTGGACTTTGTTGGGCCAATCTCACCAATGTCAAGGAAAAAGAGATACATTTTAGTCTGCACTGACTATGTGACTAAGTGGGTTGAGGCAAAAGCTCTATTGAGGGCTACTGAGAAATTAGTCATCGAATTTATTTACGAAGAAATTTTTACTCGCTTTGGCATTCCTCATGAAATTGTGACTGACAATGGAGCACAGTTTGTCTCTAAATCAATGAAAGCACTTACAGAACAGTACGGGATTAAGCACCATAAATCTTCTCCTTACCACCCCCAAGAAAATGGGCAGGTGGAGTCAACAAATAAGGTGTTAGAATCCATTTTAACTAAGACTGTACAGCTGCATCACAAAGACTGGGCAGACAGGTTACCAGAGGCACTGTGGGCTTACAGGACCACGTGGAGAAATACTACAGGGTATACCCCATATCAGCTTGTTTAAGGGAAACAGGTTCTGCTTCCTATAGAATTTCAGAATTTCAGGTGAAGACTTTTCGTACTGCTGCACAATTGAGCCTAAATTTAGATGAAGCTCAGGAGCAGAGGCTGATGTAATTAAACGAGCTTGATGAAGTCAGACATGAGGCTGTCCAACGAACTGTTTTAATACAGAATCAGCAGACCAAGTGGCATGATAAATTTTTGAAGAAGAAGGCTTTTGAGGAAGGTGATTGGGCACTGTTGTTTGACTCACGGTTCAAACATTTCAAAGGTAAACTTACTACCAGATGGATGGGACCATATGAAATCGTGACTATTTTTTATAATGGTTTTGTCAAAATAAAGACAATTGATGAAGAACAAACTGCCTTTGTGGTGAATGGACATCGTTTAAAGGTATATCACAGACCTCTTTCTAAGCAAGAGTTCATTCATACCATGAGTCAACAATCTGGGCTAGCGCTGGTAGGTGAAGGAATGACTTCTTCATCTCCCACTTCCTCACAGTAACATTCAATGAAATTGTTTTTGTATATATGTACAGGCATTTGTTTTATTAGGTTTCTTTTTGAAGGAGGCAGATATCCTTTTCAGGATCAGGATGTTTTGAAAACAACAGGGAAGTCTTTTGTTATTATTTCTATTTTTCAGCCATTGATTGTTTTTGGAAAGGACTGTGTTAATTTGGTAAATTTCTGAGTTGCACCGGTAATTAGAATGTCTGTATCAGGTAAATATATGTGTGCTGTCAGGTTTTTCAGGACTGTCCTTGTTATTCATATGAGTACTTATCCACCGGGCATTACCTATATCAGTGTTTTAAGCTTCAAAAAGGGTTTTTGCTTATGAACTTATGGGTTTCTAGGACCATTTGACCTGGTTTCACACTAGATGGAGCGAGGGAATTGTTTTTAGTGACAGCTATGGGCATTAAATTATTTTTACGTCAAGCACCATTTTGGAAAAAGGTATCCAGGGCTGGGAAGTCTGGGGGTTATTATCTATTGGCTTCTATAAATCAAATACATATATATACATTTTTGTGCAGCCCTTTATGAATTTTATTTTATACAGTTGCAAAGGTTAGTTGTTTATTTGGGAAAATTCTTACAGGCATGTACAAAGAATACTCTTCCAATTCTGGTACCATCCCACTCCTAGATGGTTTTCAGAGCAGCTCCCCCACTCATCTATGCCTGAGCAAATCATAAGCTTTATCTTTAAGATGAAATTGGGACAAGGGCCTCTGATAGAAAACGGGTGTAAGAAGTTAACCCGTCGGGATGCTGAACAGGTCCGCTGGCATCAGGTACCGACCTGTGGTATGAACAGACAAACCCATTAGGGTACTGAACAGGCCTATTGGCAATGGGGCATTTGCTTGGGGAAGAAGCTTCTTAGATGTTACAGTGACCTCATCGGATTACTGAATGGGCTCGCTGGCAGTGGGTTCTGACTCTAATATCTCCTTTAAAAGCCTCATCTATACTTGTCTGTATGAACAATGTACCTATGTAAAGGTAAAAGAGAGGTCATAAGGGTGGTTAAATACAATTTAATAAACACTTTGAAAAAGTCAATTGATAGCCAGTTGATAATCATCTCCAATTGCTCTGGATTTTGGGTTACCTGGTTCTTTTGAAAAAAGGGGTTTATGCCTGATATTTTCTGAGTCGTGAACATAGCTGAGAATTTTAGTACTGTTGGTTGCACTACTCAAATTGTCCTGTGTGAAGCTGAGTCAAAGTGGACCAGCACCCCATTAGTTTCTGTTAGTGTTCCTCTGGTTTTATGGCATATGTCCTGGTGAAAAAGTTCTGTATGAATGACAAGAATGAAGTTTGCATCTACGATTGTTTGAGAATTGTAGTTACATAGGAGTAAGGGTGATTGATTGAAGTCTGCATTCCTGATTGTTTGTTTTGTATTGATTATAAAAATTGATTTCATAACACAGTTTAGTTTACTGTGTAATCAGGTGAAGCAGCAACCTTGCAATGAGGTAATTATGTCACAAAACTGTTGAAGGCCAAGTAAATCTTCAATCCATTCTACTTGTATTTTTAACTCATTCGAGTAGTGTATTTTGGGAAAGTTAATTGTTTTTTTGTCACTACTCAGAGTATATTTGTTTTAATAGCACTGCAGCTGTTAAAACTGTTGGTAATTATAATTCCTTCAACATATGCTGGTACTTATTGTTTATACTTATCAGCCTGAAAATACCTCTGTATTTTAAATTTGCTGAAGTACTGGATTGAGTGCTGGAATAAAAAATTTGAAAATTGACATGTTACATGGAAAAGGTAAGAAACACTGATAAAGGTAATGCACGTGGCATGATTTAATAAGTCTTAATTGCTATATATTCAGGATTATGGTTATTACCAATTGATTTTGTTTTAATGCAACATTTGGTGAACTATGAGATTACCATAATAACCTTGGCATTTGTTAATTGATACACCAATGTTTATTTAAAACATTTTATGGTGTTAAACTTTGGTAATATTTTATTCCTTATTTTCGATTTGTAATCTTGAATAAAATTTATAACCTTGGTCTAATTTGTAAATACCAAGAAGTTTCGGTGCATTAAACGTGTATCATTCCCTGCGATGCGGATGGCACGAACCTTGACTCATAATGATGTCCTCACCACGTTTGTTGATTATTACCACCTTTTACCATAATTCTATCGAGCTGTCTCTAGTTTTACCCTCGCTAGTGAAGAGAACCGTTGATGAAGTTTTCCATTGCCTATGAAACTGACTGTCTGATATCTCTGCTTATTTGCTGTTTTTCCTTTTCCTGTCTGTCACAATGCTTAACCGGCATGAACCTTCATAATATGAACAACTGTTAGCCATACCTGAGTTCGTAGCATGCAAGGAGATGTTTCTCCGGGCTGGATGGCATTCATTCTTAACTAATTTACAGGGCCACGACGATGCTGTTTCTTTACAGTTTGCTTTGGGTTTTGACGAGCATACAGCCAAAGTCAGGTCCTTGGAGTTTTCAGTGACAGAGGAGTCAATTGCATTGGCTACGGGCCTTCCACGCACCGGAGACTGGTGGTTTAAAAAATTTCGTTACCACGAAAGGAATATGACTGTGTTTTCAAACCTGAGTTTTTAACTGTAAAGGGTGAAAAGGGATTCTCCAAGCTCTAGATTCGAGATGAATTTCATAATTCTTTGATGATCATTAGTAAGCTGATTACCTGTGAAGGCCGATTTTCCACTTACAAAACCTATCATTTTCGCCTATTAGCTCACTTCGAGTTCGGTAAGCTTCTGAATTTTCCCTTTTATTTTTGGAAGAGTCTGAGTAAAATGGCTTCACAAGTCAAGAAGAATCTAGAACATCCAACTCACAGTCTTTACCATCACGGGCCTATTAAAATGCTCGTTTTAGCTGAATTAAAGAAGCAAGACCGGGTATGGGAACAGTTCGTATATGAGCTATCTAATCCTCATCTTAAATCATCCTTGGGGAATGAATTGGGTGAGCCTTGTATCCCTGATTTAATGGAGAAAGCTTCCTCTAGAAACAATTCTGTTCACCAAAATGATTATCCTCATGAACCAGCGGTTAATAGTTGTAAGAAACCTGCCCCATTACATACTAAGAGGTCTCCAATTTCTAAGGAACAGTGTGTTAGCTCTCGGTCTGGGAGAGATAAGGGTCCTGAAAACTTGTTTGTGTTGCCCAATAGAAGATTTACTCGTAGCATGGCTGCTAAAGAGGGGAGAAGGGAATCCAAGGGTAAGGAGCCCGTCCATGTCAAATTGTCATCATCCAATGCTTCCTCTGCTCATGATAACTCTGATTCTCTTGGTTCTCCTCATCCTCCTACAATGTCAAGTCCTGTCAGTGAACCTTTGCTGCCAGCATCCCCTTCAAAATCAAGTCTAAAATCTGCTAAGGCATCACTTTCCAAATCAGGTTCAAAGTCTGTTAAAACTCATATGTCGGATGCTTTAGGTCAAGGGATTGATTATTTCAGGCAGAAGAATTTTAAACTAACAAAGAAGTTGCAAGAGTATGTGAGATTGGATAGGTTCATCAACCAGGAAAATGCCATTTTAAAGGCTATGGTAGTTTCTTTACAAACTTTGGTTGATGAGGTTACAGGGACAAATCACAGTCTTCGGAAATAGTTAAAGAAGAAAGATAAACAGTTTGAACAATTGGTTAGTGTACAGCAACAAACTACCCCGTCTCCTCCTCAGGTTCAAGTCCTATTTAATACCTCAGCCTCAGTTTCTGGAGTTGGATCCAAGGATTGATCATTTACTTTGAGTTTCAAATTTTGTTTGTATGATACTTTCTTGCATAGGGACCTGCAAGATCTTCGGTTTGGGGGAGATGTTGGTCTCCTATTTTGACTGTCCACCACAACATTTTCTAGCCTAAGTCTTATGAAACTACATAATAATTAGTTTTATTAGTGTTGATTTGTACATAGTCATGCCTTTATGGAGATCAATGTTGATAGGTTTTGGTAAGTGATTTTTAAATGCTTATTCATTATTTTGATTAATCTTTATGCATATAATAGGGCCTTTTAGTTTCATTTAATGATAGGTCGAGTAATAAGCCTTTGTTCTTTCTTTTCTATGCAGGGATCTTTTTGTTACATGACTCAACGTTTGTCTTGGCGTTCCAAGGATGATTTATGCTAGCTGAACCTGCGATTTGGGGATCCTGTCCACATTGGAGATGTCTCTTGGACTCACATCGCCTTCCAGATATCTATGCAGATTTTTCAAGTGCTGTTTCAGGGATGCCCTTTGTTCGAGGAGCTGTTGTTTTCCCTCTTTAGTATTATGTGGATTTCAGGGGATTTGAGCTCCCATCTTTGGTTCAGATATGCCGAGATAGCTGTAGGGTTGTTAGCTATATCGATCCTGGTTTCAAGGTCGATTTTATTTTGTATTTTCAGTATAAAATGATTCTTGAAACCCTAAGTAAGAAAGTGATACTCACAGAAGACTGTAAACTCTATTTTATCAATATATCTAGTATTTATCTTCTTTTAAAGTTGTGATTTAAGACTGGAAGGCGTTGAGGGTAGGGCCCCCTTCAACACCAATCCTTGGTATTTTAGTATTGTGTATTTTGTAGTAGTAGAGTAACGTTTTCTTCTTTTGACACTGTTTTCTGGAATATTAATGGTTTTGCTCATCTATGAATTGAAATAGAATGCATGTCTGTAGATCATTAGTTAATCTCATTTGCATTTGATCTAGCGCAAAGAATAGATTTAGGAGTGGTTTATATTTAAATTTCCTTTGGTTTTCAGTATGGGTCGCTTATTAATGATTACGACAATGATAAACTGTGTGATAACTTTGATTTAATTTATTATAGAATCGATTTAATGAGAGTGATAATAGATTGAAATTTCACGTTTTCTTTACTGTCAGCATTGTAGTGATCACTGAATGATTACAAGATTGGTTTAGAATTTTGTAGGGTGCTTTTATTAAGTTGTGTGAATTTGAACAGCATTTGCAGTATTTGTAAAGTTAGCAGAGGATTTAAGACTTAAGTCCACACAGTATCTAGGGTTTGTTAAATAGTCTTTTGAGTGGGTGATTAAATAGAAGCTGAAGTTACGCTGTTTGTTATTGAATGAAGTTTGGAAAAGAGTCCTAGTCTATAACACTGTTTCCCTATAATCAACATTAGTTTAACACTGTTTCCCTAGAATCAACATTAGTTTCATAGTATATATATATATATATATATATATATATATATATATAGACAAGAACAAGTGAACGTTCCTTGAGTAGCTCTAATATTTATTGGTGAACATTATCTGAATAATCTCGGCATTCTCTTGTGTACATTTATATGCACAAAACACAAACAGAGTATATTTAGATAACAACAGCGAGCCAAGCTTTCTTTTTGATAGGCTATGTATTGACAATTTAGAGTTAAGAGGTCATAGGTTTTAATTCAACAATCATTTGAGGAGTGTTTGTGTGCATTAGACTTGGTAGGGTTAATGATTGGAGTTTAGATATAATACAAGGTTGCTGAGATAGACTGAGCATACTCATTTGATAGGTAAATTCTTTTCAGGTTGTTTGTTTTGAAAAGTAAACCATAGTTACTGTAGAGATTGTAGAAGGTTGCTGTAGTTTAGTATTGTTTTGAAATATTACTGTAGTTAGTATTTCTTTGGAAGATTAGGATTGCTTTGAAGATCACTGTAGTTTCATACTGCTATAGGTTGCTGTACGTTATATTGAGTTTGACAGTTTTCAAATTGATTTCCTTTTCTTTATGACAGAACTAGCAGTCCTTAGCATAGATCATCCAGGACAGCAATAGTTTCATCTATTTCATCTTCAGTTGAAAGTAGACTAGAATTCCTTTAAGTTGCTATCAGTATGAGCATAGAAACTACCTTGCATGCACATCTAGTGTAGCAGCTCGAAGTTTACGTCCTCCGGTCGATAATTAAATCAAGGTGAATTAAACAACATTAATTTTAACCAACACTATCCGTAGGTGATGTTGATGTTCTTCTTCTGTTTTAGAGTAAATTAGGATGTCATCAATGAAAAATAGCACAAACTGATCTAGATACTTTTTAAAGATACCATTTATTAGGCACATAAATGTGGCATGGGCATTTGTTTTAAACCAAAGGGGATCACTACAAATTCATAGTGTCCATAACGGGTTCTAAAGGTTGTATTGTTTACGTCCTCCTCCTTAATTCGGATTCGGTGGTAGTCACATCATAGGTCCATCTTGGATAAAGCTCTCGCTCCCCCTACTTGATCAAACAGATCATTAATTCGGGGTAGGGGATACTTATTCTTTATGGTCACTTTGTTTAGCTGCCTATAGTCAATACAAAGTCTTAGGGTTCCATCCTTTTTTTAACAAACACGACTGGTGCACCCTAAGGAGACACACTAGGCCTTATATAACCTTTATCTAATAGTTCTTGTAACTAAATTTTTAGTTCATTCAACTCTGGAATGCTCATCTTGTAAGGTATTTTTGACACTGGTGTAGACCCAGGTAGAAGCTCAATGGAGAAGTCAATTTCTCATTGAGGCAGTAAACCTGGTATTTCTTCTGGAAATACATCAGGGAATTCACCTAGAATAGGGTGTTGGTTTAAAGATGTCTGATTTTCGTTTAGAAGTAGGTCAGCAACCCTAACTGCATAGAGTTTGCATCATTTTCTTATACATTTCTTCAGGGTCATAGCAAAAATTTGTCTTACCGAAACCGGTTTAAGTATGCCCTTTACTGTTCGAAGGATCTGATCCTCTACAGTATAAGTAAAAGTTTTTGAAGAACAATTTAGCACTACTTTATTTCTTTCTAACCAGTCCATGCCTATTATCATATCGTATGACCCTAAAGGTAAAATGTTCAAGTCAATCCTAGTTTTATGATCTTGTAACTTAACTTCACAATCGGGAATACAATCAGTTACCTTTATTTTAGCCCTTGTGGCCAACTGAACCAACTAGAGCTTCACATGCTTTACCTTGGTGAGTCGACAGAGCTCCATCATCCTGGAGTAATGTAGCTTAAAGTAGCTGCTGGATCAATTAATATAGCAAGGGTGTGATTAGAGATAGTACCTTTGATTTCCACTATTGCTGATTGATGGTCTGCTTGCCAATCTTCCAGGGTCGTATTAATTCTGTGGTAATTTTTGTCAATTTCCCCAATAGTAGATGCTTCTTGAATGTTATGCAACATCTTGCTTGCCCCATTGACTCGGGGGCAATTTATTTGTAAGTGGGGTTCTCCACACTCCCAACATTTCAAAGGTTCTTTAGGAGTCCCCTCATCCCCTTCTATTCCGAGATTAGCTAATTTCACACCTTTTGGTGGTAGTTGTTCATTTTTGTGGTAGGAGTTTCCTTGGAAATTTCTTGGCACATTTTTGAAGGGTGGTGGCTTGAAACCCTTTTTTCGTTGGTTAAACTTCTCTTGCTTCGTGTCCTTCCATGTTTTGGAAAGGACATTTTGCTGCTTATACTGTTCAAAACATAACCTTGCTTTCCTCAGTACCTCATTTGATGTTCTTGGATTGTCAAATTCGATCTGGTCCTTATAAGCCTGTGGCAAACAACTCAGAAACCTTTACACCTTCATCTTTTTTTCCTTGATATAAGGTACGAACCACAGTAAATCTAAAAACTTGTTAATGAGGTACTCCATGGTCATTTGGCCAAGCTTTAACTCATAAAACTCTTTTGTTTTCCTTTCATAGTAACTCTCAAATAGATATTGTTTCTTAAATAGTTTTCTTAACTCATCCCATTCTATATTTTCTCTTTGACTCCATGCGAGATCTTGAGATCTTGTCACCAAATGCTAGCTTTTCCTTTTAGGTTGTAAACTGCCATTCAAACTTTCATGTTGCTGGAATAATTGTAAATCTGAAATTATTTCTTAATGTGCATCAACCATGCTTCTCCCTCTTCCTTAGTTTTTGATTCCCCGTCAAAACTGGTGGGGTTTTTTTTTTTTTTAATTCACCTTCCACGTGATCAACCTTTCTTTTTCCGCTAGTTTTGACTTGATTTTCAGATTTCTGGGTCTCATTGGATGAACTACTTTTTCTTTCTGCACTTTCCTCCTTTTCTGGGTCCGTCCTAGTCTCGGTTCGTGGTCTCTTGCCATTATTCATTTAATGTAAACTCTATAGTAGGATCTCATTGATTTCCTGTTGTTTTTCTTGAGCTTTCTTAAGCTGTTCATTATCTTCTTTATAACTTTGTATTTCAACAATCAGATTCCTCATAGTTTCCAGTACTTGACTTGCTTCTAAATGTTCTATCTCAAGTTGTGTGGTTGGTGGTACCTGCTCATTGTTTTCAGGTTGGTGCTCATTTTCATTCTGTGAAGCCATACGTATCCTATAAAAATAGAAAAAATTGTAAGTATACAAAAACATTCCAATAATTTGTTAGAATGTTGTTAAAACTATCTTTTTGCGAAAGAGGAGATGTTTCCATTTAGGCTACAGGGTTGAACGTGCGCTTTGATACTATATGTAAAATACCGGAAATAAATATATATATATCTATATATCTATATATAGATAGATATAGATATATATATATTTATTTATTTGTTTTATTCTTTTATTTTACTATGGTGAAAATGCCTTGTAGTTACTAGCAAGGTGTTTCAGTTTCGTTCAGGAAATAAAAAATGTTCACGGGTATTCCTATTACATTAGAGGAAAGATTATAATGTAGGTTACTGCTTACTTAGCTCTAGCCAATGTGCTCAATTTTTGTTTTGACAGGTTCACCAGAGATGTTTTGTCTTTGTTGTAACACTTGAATTCATCCCGAGCTATTACTAGGTATAACCCCTTTTTCCAAGACACGAAATTATACATCACATATTCTCATTTACACTTAGTAAGGATCCTATTAATAAAATTCTATAATGTACTATTAATGCTCACGGTAATGTTTTCCAAAATTCATTTATTTCAAGTAACTATTTCCAATATAAACAATGTTACATAATTATAACATTGATTATATATATATAGCAAGGGATTTTCCATTAATAAAGTTTTCCACTATGTATCTAAATGCATTCGTAGCTCATCATTTTCCACTTAAACATATATGCTATTTTCTCTATATTAAAGTAAGGTATTCCAATACTTGAGCACTTATATGTGGCTTTCTCAAAATGTTCTTATTTCATGATACCGTATTAAATGGTCTCCATAGTTCCCATAATGATGAATTACAAAATTAAAATCATGAATTTACCCACACGTTACTAATTCTATCCACCTATATACACATAAGCCATAATAGTGAATTACAAATTTAAAATCATAAGTTTAGCCAGGCATTGCTAGTGCTTTCCACCTGTATACACATAAATCAAGATTGAAATATACACTTCACCACATACTTAAAGATTTTGGATTTGTACTGGTTTTACACAGGTCATTTTAAAACCTTAAATTGGTTACAGCTATCGAGTTACTTATGCTACCGGGTGCGGCATGATTTGAACCATCCTCTTCGAAGTTTGTGCATTTCTCCCATAAGGATTTCACCCTTAGTAAGATAATACCAGACTGGCGTCAACCTTTCTTTTGGTGATAACAATAATGGAGCTGAAATCGGTTATGGAGTTAAGACCAGCGCTGGTGTGGTTGGCTAAGGAAAGAGTAACCTACTCCACAGCTTACCACGCAGCAAAAAGAGAGATCTAGTGGTTGTCCTTATTTTGAGTGCTTGCAGGAAGGTGTGTCCTGAAGGAAGAAAAAATGGTGGTTACTCACAGGCTCCGGTAAGACATTTAATTTTAAGAAGGGTTTGCTTTCTTCCTAGCTCTGAAAGGAAGTAGTTTTATGTTTTTACACTACTTCGATTCCTTGCAGGTTGTGGAAGAGATTTTCCAAAGTCACTATCATATAAAAAATCTGAGTTGGTAAACCCAAAGACAAGAGCCGCGGTTTCAAAGGGGGCCTGGGGTCATATAAAACTCCAGAAATCTAAGGCTCTTCAGGGTTTAGCTCTGAGGTAACCAAATACTACCTTAAGCTCGCCGAAGAGGAGACCCTTGTTCTGGTGTTCGACCTCCCTATTCTAGACTTGCAGGAAAGAAAAATACTTCGTCGTAATAATGGTGAGTTTGGAAATTTGCTGGTTTGATTTATTGTTCTTGGAAAAGTTTAGGAGTAAGCATGTGTTGGTTTCTAATCAGATCTACCTTTTTAATGCAGGTCGTGAAACAGGTTTCCAGGTATACCCGTATGCGTAGATCTCCTCGGGTAAGTAGTAACCGAACAACCCTATGCTCTATCCTTCGCTGAAGTGGGCCTTGGAAACAAGTAGATCAAAGAATGGGATCTGCAAGGAGAATATTGGTCTCCTTGGTCTTTCGGCAGAGATGCCGGTAAATGTTTTCTTTGGATTAACGGATAAAATCCCTCACTAAGGGAATGCCCATGGAGGCTGCTGACTATGGTTTTCTAACCTTCTGTATAAATATACTTTTAACACAAACTCTATAAAGTCGTTTAAGCTAGAACTTAAAGAGAATGATTTACAACTATGTGGCTTTGGGTCTGTCGTTAACCTAGACTTTTGTATAAACATTATGCTATATAAAAATTATGGGATTATGTTTTAAAAAAGTTATTGTCTTTCTTGGTAAGACTACTTGCCTTAAGTATTTGCATCTTTTGATTTTTCGTAGATTTTCTAAGTATTTAGTATTTACTGTGAGTAAATAAAAGAGACAGAAAGATACCCCTCAGAAATTTCAGTAAAAATATGAATCAGAAGGAAGTTATGAATAAACAATAAGTAAAACAATTTCAAAGATAAATTCACCTGTTTGTAAAAATTATCTACGATACTTTTGATTATTCCAATTCCTCCAGGTTCAGGCGTAGGTATGCAATATAAAACTCTACTATTGCATGCAGTGATATGTTGTTTGAATAAGGGTTATGGTTCGAAATAAACTAGAAATTCCCACAAAATATTTTTTATAGAGATGGTTAACAAAAGTATTCCGTAACTACTAAGAAGACGTAAACTTCTAGTAAATATCCTAGTTTTGTAACAGCAAAATATGTTAGGTCTGTCTAAGATTTATTCTAGGATTAAGTGAAGAAATTTCTGTATAAAAAAATCATTAACCACATTTAACCTGATCATATCAGCTCTGTTGAAATTCCTATTTGTTTCCCATATCAATGTACTGGTCCACACAACTTCTTGTCTAGCAGCTGGAAGCCTGAAATCAGGATGTAGTTGGAACAACCACATTCCTCCCAACCAAAGAATAGGTCAACTATGTTGCTACCTAATCACCCCCGAGCTAAAACATGCATACCAACAGGACGATTAACTCCAGCTTTATATCTAATATCATATGCTTACGAACAGGACGATTAACTCCAGCTTTATATGTAATATCGCTTTCAAATAGTCTTGCTTAACACTAGGTTCTCACACAGCAAGAGTATTTTCTCAGCGTATTAAGGAGGGTCCTACCTCACCCATATGCTTGTTTTTTTATTCCATTTTTTTTAGCCTAGGTATTTACCTATTAGCAGCCGATCTTCACGAAATTCACTAAGCTAATAAAATCCCCTATTTCGAGGGGGTGTCAAGTGTTATCAAAGCACCCCTAACATCTCTTTCAGTTTTCCTGAAGCTAGCCCTGACTTGTCCCTTTGCTGTTTCATGCATGTTTCCTCATTTAATGTGGATGTTTATCGTAAGATTTTATTACATTAGTCATTCTAGGTCTCCTTTGCAGAATTTATTAAATAATTAAACAAAAAACTCTTAATTAGAGGTGCAATATTTCAAGCACACTAAGATTGCACACCATTTATATGATAGATTCTAGGTTGCCTATGATAGATTTCCATGGAATGATGAAGTGCCACATTATTTTGCGATATTTTTTATGCGGAGTTTTTTTTAAACATGAAGTGAGATTTGATAGATGTGTGAATCCACGGACCTGGGTAACACTTTTTGGCAAGCGCATTTCGGCAAAAACAGAAAAACGCACCTCGGTCGAGGGCTTGTTAAGCCCTCGACCGAGGTTTTATCAAGCCTTCGACCGAGGTATTCTCTGTCTCTAAATATCTCGGTCGAGGTATTTAAATACCTCGACCGAGGTATTGCGGGCTTTACAAACCCTCGGTCGAGGTATTTAAATACCTCGACCGAGGTATTTAGATACCTTAGTCGAGGTTCATACCTCGGTCGAGGGCTTAAAAAAATAGACTTAGCCCACATTCAAACAAATGGAAAATTTCCTGTGCCTTGCAGAGGTGTAAACCCTGCCATTCCTAGCACATAAGTGAGCGGA